>JAREIK010018590.1:0-67771 GCA_029783825.1 Sapria himalayana
ATCTAGTAATATATTTTACTTTGATTTAAATAAATTTAGATTTTGCAAATACTTTATAAATAATAACTATTTTATTAATAATAGTTTATTAATTTATTTTTTGATCATAATTATAATATCTAGCAATATAATTTTTTATATTGAATTTAAATGAATTATAATTATGAATATTATTATAAATAAAGATTATATTTACATTTGAAAATTTTAAAAATTATTATATTTTCAAAGGATATAATCTTCAAAAATTAGAAAAAATAATAAAAATAAATTTTTTGCTATATCATTGTTTAAATAAAACATATAAACCACTAAATACCTAAACACTTAAACCTGTAAACTTCTAAACACAAAAGCCCATAAATACTTAAACCTTTAAACTTGTAAACTTTAACTATAATTTAAATAATTTATTAAAATATTAATCACAAAATAAATTATGAGTGATACAAATATAATTTAAATAATTTTTTTTTCATCAAAAAAAATATAAGATTATAAAAAGAAGTAAAAACTAAAAAAAAATTATTATTTTGTAATAAATTTTACTTGGATTTTGAATATTCTTCGGTTTTGCAATTATATTTTAATTTATATCTATCAAATTAATAATAGCATATTAATTTATTTTTTGATAATTAATATCATATCTATCAATAAAATTGTTTATATTTAGTTTATATTATAAATAATTATAATGATTATTATTACTAAATATTGTATTCACATTTTTAAAAAATATTAAAATTATTATATTTTCAAAGGTTATAACCTTTGAAAATGTTAAAAAATATCAAAAATAAATCTTTTGTTATTTTATTGTTTAAATAAAACCTATAAACAACTAAATGCCTAAAAACATAAATCTCTAAAGTCATAAACGAAAAAACCTCTAAATTCTTAAAATATTAAAATGGTATACATTTATAATAATTCATTATCTCATTTTAATTTTTATTCAGTATAATTTTTAATTTTTATTTTAATTATTTATCAGTTTATTTTTATAGAAATATTAATTACAAAATAAATTATTAGTGAGACAGATCTAATTTAAATTAGACTGGTATACCCAAATTAATTACGAATAAATATCAATATATTTTTTTTCATTATAATTTAAAATCTTCATTTTAATTATTTATTTGTTTATTTTTATATAAATATTAATTAAAAAATAAATTATGAGTTAAACAAATATAATTTATATAAATTAATTTTCATCAAAAAAATATGGATAAACTTAAAAAAAAAAATTAAAAACAACAAATTATTTTATAGTAATATATTTTGATTTCTTCTGAATCATTTTAGGTTTTTTTATTATAATTTAATAAATATCTATCTTATTAATAATAAATTATTTTATTTTTTTTTGATCATTTTTAGAATATTTATCAATAATATTGTTATATATGAATTTATATGATATATAAATAATAATGATAATTATAACTAAATATTGAATTCACATTGAAAAATATTTTAAATTATTATATTTTCAAATGTTTATAAACTTTAAAAATATAAAAAAATAATAAAAATAAATATTTTTTTATTTTAATTTTTAAATAAAACCTATAAACCACTAAATGCATACACAATTAAATCAGTAAACTCCTAAGGCCCCTAATGCCTAAATACATAAACCATTAAAATTATATATACTACTTAATAATTAAGAAAGTTTTTATTTCAAATTATTATTATTTTAAATATTCATTTTAATTATTTATAAGTTTATTTTATAGATAATATTTATTACAAAATAAATTATGAGTGCGACAAATATAAATTAAAAAAATTTATTTTTAATCAGAAAAAATATATATGCTTATAAAAGAAATAAACTTTTAAAAATAAAAAATTATTATCCAGTAATATATTAATTTAATTATGAATCAATTTGGGTTTTGTAAATATTTTTTAATTAATATCTATCTTATTATTAATAGTTTATTAATTTATTTTTTGATCATTATTATAATATATATCAATAAATTGTTATATTGAATTTATATGATATATAATTATTAAAATTATTATAACTAAAGAATATATTCACATTTCAAAAAATTTTAATATTATTATATTTTCAAAGGTTATAACCTATGAAAATGACAAGAAATTACAAATTTTTTTTTGTTATTTTATTGTTTAAATAAAACCTATAAACAACTAAATGCCTAAAAACATAAATCGCTAAACTCCTAAATGACAAAACTTCTAAATACTTAAAATATAAAATTGGTATACATTAATAATAATTCATAAATCTCATTTTAAAAATTTATTAAGTATAATTTTAAATTTTTATTTTAATTATTTATCAGTTAATTTTTAAAGAAATATTAATTATAAATTAAATTATTTGGGAGATAGATCTATTTTAAATAATTTATTTTTTATCAAAAAAAATATATATGCTTATAAAAAGAGGCAAAATTTTAAAAACAAAAATTTATTATTTTGTAATATATTTTATTTTGATTTTGAATCATTTTAGTTTTTGCAATTATATTTTAATTTATTTCTTTCTTATTAATAATAGTTTATTAATTTTTTATGGATCATTATTATAATATCTATTAATAAAATTATTTATATTGAGTTTACAGTATATATAATTATTAAGAATATTATAACAAAATATTATATTAACATTAAAAAAAATTTAAAAAAATATTATATTTTCCGAGGTTATAATCTTCAAAAATTAAAAAAATCAAAACATTTAATTTTTTATTTTTTCAATCTTTAAATAAAAACTATAAATCACTAAAGTTCTAAATACTTTAATCACTAAACCCCAAAACACCTAAATACTTAAACCATTAAACTTGTATATCTTGAATAATAAATAATAAATCTCAATTTTATTTGTATTCATTATAATTTTAAATATTCATTTTAATTATTTATAATTTATTTTTATAGAATTATAAATTAAAAATAAATTATATGGAAGAAAACTATAATTTAAATAATTAACTTTTAAAAACAAAAAATATAAACTTATAAAAAGAAGCAAAACATCTAAAAAATTATTATTTAGTATTATATTTTACTTTAATTTTGTATAAATTTATGTTTTGCAAATATATTTTAAAAAATATCTATCTTATTAATAATAGTTTATTAATTTATTTTTTTATTATTAATATAATATCTATCAATATAATTGTTTATATTGAATTAACATGATATATATTTAATAACATTATCATAACTAAATAAAGTATTCACATATTAAAAAAATTTAAAAATTGTTATATTTTCAAAGGTTATAACCTTCAAAAATCAGAAAAAATAACAAAAATAATATTTTTGATATATCATTGTTTAAATAAAACTTATAAACCATTAAATTCCCAAATACATAAATTTCTTAACTCCTAAACCCCGAATCCCATAAATACCTAAACCTTTAAACTCATAAACCTTAAATATAATTTAAATAATTTATAGAAATATTAATTAAAAAATAAATTATGAGTGACAAATATTATTTAAATAATATATTTTTCATCAAAAAAATATATAAGCTTATAAAATGATGCAAAAATTAAAAAAAAATTCTTATTTAGTAATAAATTTTACTTTGATTTTGAATCATTATTGATTTTTTAATTATATTTTAATTTATATCTATCATATTAATAATAATTTATTAATTTATTTTTTGATAATTGAGATAATATTTATCAATAAAATTATTTATATTTATTTTATATTATATATAGTTATAATAATTATTTTTAGTAAATATTGTATTAACATTTTCAAAAATTTTAAAATTATTATATTTTCAAATGTTATGACATTTGAAAATTTAAAAATATATCAAAAATAAATTTATTGTTATTTCATTGTTTTGATAAAAGCTATAAACCATTAAATGCCTAAATACTTAAATAAATAACTTCTAAATCTCGATAACTCTAAATTAATAAATTTTTTAAACAGGTATATCCTAAATAATAAATAATAAATCTCATTTTTATTTTTTTCTTTATAATTTTAAATATTCATTTTAATTATTTATTTGTTTATTTTTAGATAAATATTAATTACAAAATAAATTATAAGTTAGACAAATTTAATTTATATAACTTATTTTTCAACAAAAAAAAATATAGATAAACTTATTAAAAAAGAAAAAAATTAAAAACAAAATTTATTATATAGTAATATATTTTACTTTGTTTCTGAATCATTTTAGGTTTGGTAATTATATTTTAATTGATATCTAACTTATTTATAATAGATTATTAAATTATTTTTTGATCATTATTAGAATATTTATCAATAAAATATTTATATGATATATAGATCTAATAATTATTATAACTAAATATTCTATTCACTTTTGAAAAAAATTTTAAAATTATTATATTTTCAAAGATTATAACCTTTGAACCTGTGAATGAACATAAAAAATATATATATATTTTTATTTCATTGTTTAAATAAAACCTATAAAACCTATAAATCATTAAACTACAAAATCCAGATACCCCTATATAGATAATCGTTTAAACGGGTATACCTTAAATAATAATTAAAAAATCTCATTTTTATTTGTCTTCATTATAATTTAAAAAATTCATTTTGATTGTATAGGTATATATGTGTGTATATATATATATATATATATATATATATATATATATATATATATATATATATATATATATATATTAATTATAAAATAAATTATGAGGTAAAAATATTATTTATAAAAATTATTTTCCATCACAAAATAGATAAGCTTATAAAAAGAATAAAAATTTAAAAACAAATAATTAATATTAAGTAATATATTTTGCTTTGCTTTCGAATCATTTTAGGTTTTGATATTATATTTTAAGTAATATCAATCTTATTCATAATACATTTTTAATTTATTTTTTGATAATTATTAGAAAATATATCAATAAAATTGTTTATATTGGATTTATATGATATATAATTATTATGATTATTATAAATAAATATTTATTCACTTTTGAAAAAAAATTAAAAATTATAATATTTTCATAGGTTATAACCTTTCAAAATATCAAAAATAATAAAAATAATTTTTTTTATTTTTTTTTCTTTATTAAAACATATAAACGACTAAAAGCATACACAATTAAATCAGTAAACTCCTAAACCCCATAATACCTAAATACATAATCCATTAAACTGTTATATGCTACTTAATAATTAATAAATCTAATTTTAATTTCTATTTATTATAATTTTAAATATTCATTTTAATTATTTATTAGTTTATTTTTATAGAAATATTAATTACAAAATAAAGTATGAGTGTGACAAATATAATTTAATTAATTTATTTTTAATAAAAAAAAATATACGCTTATAAAAGAAGTAGAAATTTAAAAATTAAAAATTATTATCTAGTAATAAATTTTACTTTAATTTTAAATCAATTTGGGTTTTGTAAATATTTTTTAATTTATATGTATCTTTTTATTAATAGTTTATTAATTTAATTTTTTATCATTATTATATTATCTATCAATAAAATTGTTTATATTAAATTTATATGATATATAATTATTAATATTATTAAAACTAAATATTGTATTTACATTTCAAAAAATTGTAAATATTATTATATTTTCAAAAGTTATAACCTATGAAAATGATAACAAATTATAAAAATTTTTTTTGTTATTTTATATTTTTATATAAAACCTATAAACCACTAAAAGCCTAAAAACATAAATCACTAAACTCCTAATGACAAAACCTTTAAATACTTAAACTATTAAACTGGTATACATTAATAATAAATCTTAAATCTCATTTTAATTTTTATTCAGTATATTTTTAAATTTTTATTTTAATTATTTACCAGTTTATTTTTATAGAAATATTAATTAGAAAATAAATTATTATTGAAATAGATTAATTTAAATTAAATCGGTATCCCTAAATAATAAATCTTATTTTTTTTCATTATAATTTTAAATATTCATTTTAATTATTTATTTGTTTATTTATATATAAATATTAATTACAAAATAAATTATGGTTAGACAAATATAATTTATATAAATTATTTTTCATTAAAAAAATATAGATAAATTTATTAAAAGAAGAAAAAATTGAAAAACAACAAATTATTATATAGTAATATATTTTTCTTTGCATCTGAATCATTTTAAGTTTTGTAATTATATTTTAATTAATATGTATCTTATTATTAATGGATTATTAATTTATTTTTTGATTATTATTAGAATATTTATCAATAAAATTATTTATATTGAATTTATATAATATATAAATATAAAGATTAGTATAACAAAATATTGTATTCGCACTTGAAAAATATTAAAAATTATTATATTTTCAATGGTTATAACCTTTGAAAATATCAAAAAATGATAAAAATAATTTTTTTTTATTTTATTTTTTTAATAAAACCTATAAACCACTCAATGCTAGGGGTGCTCATGGGACGGGACGGGATGGGGATTACAAATCTCCAGTCCCTTCCCACAGTTCGGAGATTTTTTTTGAAGATCCAGACCTGTCCTATCGTTTGAAAATAATGGGACGAGATGGGAAGGAGATTGGGCAATTTGGGTAGGATAAAACGGTTCCAGGACGGATCGGAGTTCGGACATTTTTTTCAATTTATTTTCTTCAAACCCACCAAGTTAGTTCATGTCGAAAGCTTTTTTTGTACCATTTATCATTCCTTAGTTATGTATCTTTCAATCTCAAATTGGGCCAAATTTGTTTTGTCAAATAAACTGAATACCGCAAACGAGTTCCATTACCTTGTCAAAAGCTTTGATGTGCAGAAAAGGATAGAAATGTTAAATAGAATGGGACTGAGTTGTGTGCTTAATTTGGTTCTTTGTTTTTTCACAAGTTGGCTTTGTTCAGCTGAGTGAAATTAACCATAATAGCAATACTATATTTTTTAAACAATTACTTATAACATTAAGGAATAACTAAAGATGACCAAAAACATTGGTAGCATCAATTACTACTTAAGTAATTGCTAAAATTAGGCAGCTTAATATAACAAAAAAATACAACTAATAACAACCATGATAATAATCATTTCAAAGGTCTGTCCCGGAACAGCAATGAAAATCCAAACCCAATTAATTATCTCATCTACAACTTCTCCCTTTTCTTCCTCCACTGTAGATGGACAATCAAAGATGAAAACGTGTTAATCATGTAGACATAAATTTATAAGATGAAAAAGTAATAAAAAAAATATTACCTTATAAAATTTAATACACCCATTCCAAATTTAGTTGGCCAACTATAGTTGGATGAATATTTGGATCTTATGACCACTCTGAAAAATGTAATTGAACCATATTTTTATTAAATTGAATGAATAAAATAAGTAAAAGTCAAATTAAAATTTACAATATTTGTATACTAACCTGATTCATTATCATCAAGGTATTGAACAAATTCTTCAATTTCAATAGGTTTGTTTGAGCTTCTCAACCAATCCTGTAGACATATAAGAACTTTAACTGTAATAGGTGTTAAAGAACTCCTAAAATTATCTAAAGTTCTCCCCCTAGTGCTAAATGTAGATTCGTAGGCCACAGTAGATGCTTGGATAGCAAATACATCTCTTGCTATATTTTCCAAAGAAGGATACCTAACCTCATTTATCTTCCACTAGTTTAGAAGATCAAAATCAATTCTATTTTTTTTCAAGTTTGTCCTCCAAGTATGTATCCAACTCTTCCAAAGCTGCACCTTCTTGTTCTTTCTCCAATTCAACAAAAAAATCATCAATATAAGTATCACTACCGTCAAAGAAATCATAATTTTTCTTCAACACAGTAGAAGAGAAATCATCTTCTTTTGATTCATCTTCATTTAAATCTTTATAATCATCCATCATCTCATTTAAGGCATTTAAAACCTTGTTCACCAAAATTTTAGCCAATTCCTCTTTATAATGCTAAATGTACTTAACCTTGAGATATTTGATCTTATATATAGGATTCAACACTAATGCTGCAAAAAGCATAATATTTGTTGACTGAAGAGAACCCCAATATTTGTTGAATTTATGCCTCATTTTCATACCCATTTCAGACACCATTGTATCTCTACTATTTTCACAAAGCTCAATTTTTTCAAAATTCGAATAATCTCTTGAAAATAAACACTAGAGGTAAAATATTATGAGCCAGAAAATTTACAAGTTACCTCATAAAAAGTTTTCATGAAATGAGACAAAATTTTGGCATTTGTTCAGTCTCTCTCAGTTGGAACATTTGAACCAAACTCCTTCAAAAACCTTTCATCTTTGTCCTCCAACTTATCAAATTCCTTTTGATATTTTATATCAGTTTGTAGCATCAAATAAGTTGAATTTCATCTTGTAGGATAATCTAATTGCAATGAAGATCCATATGTAAACTTTGCTTCTTCAACACATAACTTAAACATATCTAATCTTTTAGGACTGCTCCTCACATATTTCACCTCTCCTCTAATTTTTTGAATAGCCCCCTCAACTACTGCAATGCCATCTCTGACAATTAAGTTTAAGATATGAGCACAACATCTCATATGAAAATGCTCGCCTCTCAAAGGTACAACACTTTTCTTCACAAGCCTATTTTTCAATTGTTCAACTGCAACATCATTATTTGATGCATTGTCAATAGTAATGCATATCAACTTTCTCAAATCCCATTCATTCATGCAAAACTCAATAGAATTTCTAATATTAACTCCAGAATGACTTTTAATTACACAAAAGTTCAAAAGCCTTTTATGCATATTCAATTGAGAATAAATTAAATGAATAGTCAAAATATATAAGACAAATTTTGAATGCTAGTCCAAGTGTCGGTAGTTAATGAAACTCTACAACAATGAGATTATATGCTATCAAATAATTTCTTCTTTTCCTTCACAAATAAAGAAAAACAATCTCTCAGTGTAGAGTGCCTAGATGGAATTTTAAATTGAGGCACACTAACTTCACAAAACTCTTTGAACTCATACATCTCAACAAAATAAAAAGGCAATTTATCTTTTATGATCATTTTCACCAAAGACTCCCTAACTAGTTGTTGATCAAATTGCTAACAAGTTAATTTGTTATCCTCTAAACTAGTACCTTTAGTGAAACTCAACAAATTTGTGACTTGTCTTTACCTTTGTGAGCTTCTATTAATTCTTTTTTGTGTAGAAATTTCTTACAAGTCTATCTCATGTATTTCCATAAACCCGAAGTACCTTGATCAATTTTTTCCAAATATTCTTTCCTACACCATATACAAGCCGTCGTACCAGTTTCATTTCCTTTTGAATCAACTAATATCTCATAAGTTTCCCAAATAGCAGACTCATACTTTTTATGAGCTTGAGGTTCTGATGTGCATTGACTTTCTTTTACAATTGGAATTGAAGAACATGCCGTAACAATAGGAGGGTTCATTAAAGGATGATGAATGGATTTACCAGTACTTTGATCATTTGAGATGTTATCATCTTCAATTTATTCTATTTTTCATTTACAGCTAGATTGTGCCATCAGCATTGCCATTAATTAATATGATATGTTAAGCATGAATACATATAAATATTTCAAACAAGCAAGCTCTAAAAAAACTGACTGTAATGCATTCAGCCCACTCATTCGGCCCAAACACAACACCACAACCAATACTCAACAAAACTGACTGAGACATATAATAATAATAATTAATCACTCAATTCTCGTCAGAAAAATAAACCAAAAGGCTGGTAGAATCCGAGACATGGTGGAGGCAACCAGAAGTGCGACGAACAAGGGCTGGACCTAACTGAACACGACTGGAAGGGCATGAGGTGGCCTGGAACTCGTCGGAACAGCAATAGGTGCGTCGGAATTGGATGGGCTGTAGCAGAATTGGTGGCATCTTTATGTTATATATATATATTCTGGTTTTAGTATCGATTTTTTAGGACGGGATGGTTCTCGAGATGAATATTTCTTAAGATGAGGGAACCACCCCAAAAGAAAAAAATATGTGACAGAACGGGAAGGGAATAGTCATAGTCAAAGTATTTTTCTCAGTCCCGATTATTTTGGGACAAGACTTCAGGTCGGGTCGCTAATCTCCGAGTCCCGTGAGCAGCCCTATTAAATGGATATAAAGTTAAATCAGTAAACTCCTAAACCCCGTAATCCCTAAATACATAAACCATTAAACCGCTAAATACAACTTAATAATTAATAAATCTAATTTTTATTACAATTTATAATATTTTTAAATATTCATTTAAATTATTTATTTGTGAATTTATTTAGAAATATTTATTACAAAATAAATTATGAGTGGGACAAATATAATTTAAATAATATATTATTTATCTAATTAAAATATACACTAAAAAAGTATTATAAATTTAAAAATTAAAAATTTTTATCAAGTAATATAAGTTACATTAATTTTTAATAAATTTGAGTTTTGTGAATATTTGTTAATTAATATATGTCTTAATATTAATAGTTTATCAATTTAATTTTTGATCATTATTATAATATCTATCAATAAAATTATTTATATTAAATTTAGATGATATATAATTATTATATTTTCAAATATTATTATATTTTCAAATGTTATAACCTATGAAAATGAAAACAAATTATAGAAAATTTTTTTGTTATTTTGTTTTTTTAAATAAAACCTATAAACCACAAAAAGCCTAAAAACATAAATAGCTAAACTACTAATGAAAAAAACCTCTAAATACTTAAATCAGTAAACTAGTGTAAATTAATAATAATCATAAATCTAATTTTAATTTTTATTCAGTATAATTATAAAATTTTTTTTAATTATTTATCAATTTATTTTATAGAAATATAAATTACAAAATAAATAATTAGTGAGACAAATCTAATTTAAATTAAACCGATATCGCTAAATAATAAATAATAAATGTCATTTTTTTTAATTATAATTTTAAATATTGATTTTAATTACTTATTTGTTTATTTATATATAAATATTAATTACAAAATAAATTGAATTAGAAAAATATAATTTATATAAATTATATTTCAAAAAAAAATTATTGATAAACTTTTTAAAAGAAAAAAAAATTTCAAAATAAAAAATTATTATATAGTAATATATTTTGCTTTTCTTCTAAATCATTTTAGGTTTTGAAATTATATTTTAATTGATAACTATTTTATTAATAATAGATTATTAATTTATTTTTTGATCATTATTAGAATATTTATCGATAAAATTGTTTATATTGAATTTATTGATATATAAATATAATGATTATTATAACTAAATATTGTTTTCACATTTAAAAAAAATAAAAAATTATTATATTTTCAAAGGTTATAACGTTTGAAAATATCAAAAAATAATAAAAATAACTTTTTTATTATTTTATTTTTTTAATAAAACCTATAAACCACTAAATGCATACACAGTTAAATCAGTAAACTTCTAAACCTCATAATGCCTAAATACATAAACCATTAAACCACTATATACTAATTAATAATTAATAAATCTAATTTTTATTTCTATTTATTATAATTTTAAATTTTCATTTTAATTATTTATTAGTTTATTTTTATAGAAATATTTATTACAAATTAATTTATGAGAGCGACATATATATTTTAATTAATTTATTTTTAATCAAAAAAGATATATGCTTATAAAAAAAAGTAATTATTTAAAAATTAAAAATTATTATCTAGTTATATATTTTACTTAAATTTTGAATCAATTCGGGGTTGGTAAATATTTTTTAATTAATATCGATCTTTTTATTAATAGTTTATTAATTTAAATTTTGAGCATTATTATATTATCTATCAATAAAATTGTTATATTGAATTTATATGATATATAATTATTAATATTATTATAACTAAATATTGTATTCATATTTCAAAAAATTTTAAATATTATTATATTTTCAAAGGGTATAACCTATGAAAATGAGAAAAAATTAAAATTTTGTTTGTTATTTTATTTTTTAAATAAAACCTATAAATTACTAAATGCCTAAAAACATAAATCGCTAAATTCCAAAATGACAAAACCTATAAATACTTAAACAATTAAACAGGTGTACATAAATAAAAAATCATAAATCTCAATTTAATTTTTATTAAGTATAATTTTAAATTTTTATATTAATTATTTATCAATTTATTTTTTTAGAAATTTTAATTACAAAATAAATTATTAGTGTTCTAGATCTAATTTAAAAAATTTATTTTATATTAAAAAATATATATATCCTTATAAAAAGAGGCAAAATTTTAAAAACAAAATTTTATTATTTAGTAATATATTTTATTTTTATTTTGAATCATTTTAGATTTTGCAATTTTATTTTAAATTATATCATTCTTATTAATAATAGTTTATTAATTTTTTATTGATCTTTTTTATAATATCTATTAATAAAATTATTTATATTGAGTTTACATTATATATAATTATTAAGATTATTATTGCTGAATATTACATTCACATTAAAAAAAATTAAAAATTATTAGAATTTCAAAGGTTATAACCTTCAAAAATTTAAAAAAATAAAAAAATTAAATTTTTTATTTTTTCATTCTTTAAATAACTATAAATCACTAAAGGCCTAAACACTTAAATGACTAAACCCCAAAACCCCTAAATACTTAAACCATTAAACTAGTATATCCTGAATAATAAATAATAAATCTCTATTTTAATTGTATTCATTATAATTTTAAATTTGCATTATAATTATTTATTAGTTTATTTTTATAGAATTATAAATTAAAAATTAATTATGAGGAAGACAAATATAATTTAAATAATTTACTTTTAATAACAAAAAATATAAACTTAAAAAAAGAAGCAAAACATCAAAGAAAGTATTATTTTGTAATATATTTTACTTTGATTTTAAATAAATTTATGTTTTTCAAATATATTTAAATTAATATCTATCTTATTAATAATATTATATAAATTTATTTTTTCATCATTAATATAATATATTTCAATATAATTGTTTATATTGAAATTACATGATATATAATTATTAAGATTATCATAACTAAATATAGTATTCACATATAAAAAAAATTTTAAAATTGTTATATTTTCAAAGTTTATAACCTTCGAAAATGAGAAAAAATAACAAAAATAAATTTTTTGTTATATCATAGTTTAAATAAAACTTATAAACCATTAAATGCCTAAATACATAAATATCTAAACTCCTAAACCCAGAAGCCCCTAAATACTTAAACCTTTAAACTCATAAACCTTAAATATAATTTAAATAATTTATATAAATATTAAATACAAAATAAATTATAAGTGATACAAATATAATTTAAATAATATATTTTTCATCAAAAAAACATATAAGCTTATAAAATGATGCAAAAACTAAAAAAAATTATTATTTAGTAAAACATTTTACTTTGATTTTGAATCATTATACGTTTTTTAATTATATTTAAATTTATATCTATCATATTAATAATAGTTTATTAATTTATTTTTTGATAATTGATATAATATCTATCAATAAAATTGTTTATATTTAGTTTATATTATAAATAGTTATAATTTTTATTTTTACTAAATATTGAATTCACATTTTTAAAAAATTTTAAATTATTATATTTTCAAATATTATAACCTTTAAAAATATTTAAAAATATCAAAAATAAATTTGTTATTATTCCATTGTTTGAATAAAACCTATAAACCATTAAATGCCTAAATACATAAATCAATAACTTCTAAATCTCGAAAACCCTAAATAGATAAATTTTTTAAACATGTATATCTTAAATAATAACTAATAAATCTCATTTTTATTTTTTTCATTATACTTTTAAATATTCATTTTAAATATTTATTTGTTTATTTTTATATAAATATTAATTACAAAATAAATTATTAGTTATACAACTATAATTTATATAAATTATTTTTCAACAAAAAAAATAGATAAACATAATAAAATAATAAAAAAAATAAAAACAAAAAATTATTTTATAGCAATATATTTTACTTTATTTCTGAATCATTTTTGGTTTTGTAATTATATTTTAATTGATATCTAACTTATTAATAATAGATTATTAATTTATTTTTTGATCATTATTAGAATATTTTTCAAAAAAAATGTTTATATTGAATTTATGTGATATATAAATTTAATAATTATTATAACTAAATATTGTATTCACGTTTGAAAAAAGTTTTAAAATTTTTATATTTTCAAAGATTATAACCTTTGAACATGTGAAAAAATAAATAAATATATTTTTTTGTTATTTCATTGTTAATATAAAACCTATAAATCACTAAATGCCTAAACACTTAAATCACTAAACTACAAAATCCCGATACCCCTATATAGATAATCCTTTAAACTGGTATACCCTAAATAATAATTAATAAATCTCATTTTTATTTGTTTTCTTTATAATTTAAAAAATTCATTTTGATTGTTATGTTTTTCATATATATATATATTAATTATAAAATAAATTATGAGTTAAAAATATAATTTATAAAAATTATTTTTCATCAAAAAATAGATAATCTTATAAAAAGAATAAAAATTTAAAAACAAATAATTATTATTAAGTAATATATTTTGCTTTGCTTTTGAATCATTTTAGGTTTTGATATTATATTTTAAGTAATATCAATCTTATTCATAATAGATTTTAATTTATATTTTGATAATTATTAGAATATCTATGAATAAAATTGTTTATATTGAAATTATATGATATATAATTATTATGATTATTATAAATAAATATTGTATTTACTTTTGAAAAAAATTTAAAAATTTTTATATTTTCTAAGGTTTTTAATCTTAAAAAATGAGAGAGAATACAAAAAATAAATTTTTTGTCATTTCTTTTTTAAATAAAACTTATAGAACACTAAATCTTTACTTACTTAAATCAGCAGCTCATAAAACCCGAAACCCCTAAATACGTAAATCTTATTTTTAATCATAAAAAAATATAAGCTTATAAAAAGATAGAAAAATTTAAAAATTAAATATTATTATTTAGTAATATATTTTTAATTTATTTTGAATCATTTTGTGTTATGTAAATATATTTTAATTAATATTTATATTATTAATAATAGTTTATTAATTTAATTTTTGATCATTATTATAATAATTATCATTAAAATTATTTATATTGAATTTATATGATATATAATTAATAAGATTAATATAATTATACATGGTATTCACATTTCAAAAGATTTTAAAAATTATTTTATTTTAAAATGTTATAAACTTTGAAAATCAAAAAAAAATCAAAAAATTTTTTTTATTTTTTTTATATAAATAAAACCTATATACCACTAAATGCCAAAAAACATAAATTTCTAAACTCCTAAACGATAATACCATTAAACCGGTATACCATATATAATTGTTGGGCAATTGGGTTTCCACGGTAGTGAGATTAAGATACAGAAATAGAAAAACAACATAAAACAAGCAATATATATATCACAATTCAGCAACCATCCATGATAGAATCAAAAAACGAGAAATAAATACCGAAAATAACGTGGTTCGCTTGTCGCTCATTACGACTAGCTAAATCCACCAGAAAATGCTTATGCATTACAGATTAAAGCAAAAGAAATGTCTTACAGTATGCAGCACACAGGATAGTCATGATAAATCGCACAAAGAGAATAGAGAGAGACGATGAACAGTTCCATGGGTCCAAAAACAGCCACCTAAAAATAAAATTACAAAACATTTTATATTAAAATTTCACTCGGTTCATTTAACCGGAGCAGGTCCGATCATGAGACGGGTCAGGCTCTGCTCCAATTTCGGCCAGCTTTCCGATTAGAAAGACCTCCATTATTGTGCTACTACTACATCCCCGGCCTCTTAATATTTCATTTCCTGCACTTATATGAAAATATCAATAAAGAAAAAATATTTGGTTATACAAACATATTATCAATAAATAAATTACATATACAGCAATAATAAATCCTAAATCTCATTTTAATTTGTCTTCATTATAATTTTAAATATTCATTTTAAATATTTATTAGTTTATTTTTTATATAAATATTAATTACAAAATTAATAATTAGTCAGACAAATATAATATAAATAATTTACTTTTAATAAAAAAAATATAATCTTATAAAAAGAAGTAAAAATTTAAAAACAAAAAATTATTATTTTGTAATAAATTTTACTTTGATTTTGAATCATTTTAGGTTTTGTAATTATATTTTAATTTATATCTATCATATTAATAATAGTTTATTAATTTATTTTTTGATAATTGATATCATATCTATCAAAAAAATTATTTATAATTAGTTTATATTATATATAATTATAATGATTATAATTACTAAATATTTTGTTCACATTTTAAAAAAATTTAAAAATTATTATATTTTCAAATGTTATAACCTTTAAAAATGTGAAAAAATAACAAAAATAATTTTTTTGTTATTTCATTGTTTAAATAAATCCTATAAAACACCAAATGCCTAAATACTTAAATCAATAACTCCTAAATCTCGAAAACCCTAAATAGATAATCATTTTAAACCGGTATATCCAAAATAATAAATCTCAATATTATTTGTTGCATTATAATTTAAAATATTCATCTTAATTATCTATTCATTTATTTTTATATAAATAATAATTACATAATAAATTGAGTTAGACAAATATAATTTATAAAATTATTTTCATCAAAAAAATATAAATAAACTTTTTGAAAGAAAAAAAATTCAAAAAATAATATTGTATAGTAATATATTTTAATTTATGTCTGAATCATTTTAGGTTTCGTAATTATATTTAAATTGATATCTATCTTATTAAATATAGATTATTAATTTATTCTTTGATCATTATTAAAATATTTACCCATAAAAATATTTATATTGAATTTATATGATATATAAATATAATTATTATTATAACTAAATATAGTAATCATTTTTGAAAAAAAATTAAAAATTATTATATTTTAAAAGGTTATAACCTTTGAAAATATCAAAAAATAAAAAAAATAAATTTTTTGATATTTTTTTTAATAACACCTATAAACCACTAAATGCTTGGACAGTTAAATCAGTAAACTCCTAAACCCCGTAATGACAAAATACATAAACCATTAAACTACTATATACTACTTAATAATTAATAAATCTAATTTTTAATTCTATTTATTATAATTTTAAATATTCATTTTAATTATTTATTAGTATATTTTTATAGAAATATTTATTACAAAATAAATTATGAGTGTGACAAATATAATTTAAAAAATATATATGCTTATAAAAGAAGTAAAAATTTAAAAATTAAAAATTATTATCCAGAAATATATTTTACAATAATTTTGAATAAATTTGGTTTTGTAATTATTTTTTAATTAATATCTATCTTAATATCAATAGTTTATAAATTTAATTTTGATCATTATTATAATATATATCAATAAAATTGTTTATTGAATTTATATGATATATAATTATTAATATTATTATAACTAAGTATTATATTCACATTTCAAAAAATTTTAAATATTATTATATTTTCAAAGGTTATAACCGATGAAAATGATAAAAAATTATAGAAATTTTTTTTGGTATTTTATTTTTTTAAATAAAACGTATAAACCACTAAAAGCCTAAAAACATAAATTGCTAAAATCCTAAATGAAAAAACCTCTAAATACTTAGACCATTAAACTGGTATATAGTAATAATAAATCATAAATCTCATTTTAAATTTTATACAGTTTAATTTTAAATTTTTATTTTAATTATTTATCAATTTATTTTTATAGAAATATTAAGTACAAAATAAATTATTAGTGAGACAGCTCTAATTTAAAATAAAACAGTATCCCTAAATATTAAATAATAAATCTCATTTTTTTCATAATAATTTTAAATATTCATTTTAATTATTTATTTGTTTATTTATATAAAATATGAATTACAAAATAAATTGAGCTAGACAAATAATTTATATAAATTATTTTTCCTCAAAAAATTATAGATAAACTTTTTAAAAGAAAAAAAAATTTCAAAACAAAAAATTATTATATAGTAATATATTTTGCTTTGCTTCTGAATCATTTTAGGTTTTATAATTATATTTTAATTGATATCTATCTTATTAATTATAGATTATTAATTTATTTTTTGATCATTATTAGAATATTTATCAATAAAATTGTTTATAATAAATTTACATGATATATAATTATAAAGATTATTATAACTAAATATTATATTTACATTTGAAAATAATTTAAAAATTATTATATTTTTAAAGGTTATCATCTTTGAAAATGAGATAAAATACAAAAAATAAATTTTTTGTGATTTTATTGTTTATATAAAACATATAAACTGCTAAATGCCTAAATGCTTAAATCATTAAACTCCTAAACCCCAAAACCCCAAAACACATAAATACTTAAACATTTAAACCATCTTTAAAGGTTTATGTATTTATAAATAATATATAAATATCTATCAATAAATAATAGTTTATTAATTTATTTTTTGATCATTATTATATTTATATTTATGTTTAGTTTATTAAGATCTATCAATAAAATTGTTTATTTTTAATTTACATGATATAAAATTCTTAAGTTTATTATAACTAAATAATGAATTCACATTTGAAAAAATTTAAAAATTATTATATTTATAAAGGTTATAAACTTCAGAATTGATAAAAATTTGAAAAGTAATTTTTTTGTAATTTGATTATTTAAATAAAACATATAAACTACTAAATGCCTAAACACTTAAATCACTAAACTCCTAAACTCCTAAATACTTAAACCATTAAACCAGTATTCCCTAAATAATTAATCATAAATCTCATTTTTATTTGTATTCATTATAATTTTAATATTCATTTTAATTATTTATTACTTTATTTTTATAGAAATATTAATTGCAAAATAAAATTATGAATGAAACAAATATAATTTAAATAATTTATCTTCATCAAAAAAATTTATAAGCTTATAAAAAGAATCAAAAATTTAAAAATAAAAAATTATTATTTAGTAATATATTTTACTTTGATTTTGAATCATTTTAGGTTTTCCAAATATATTTTAATTAATATCTATCATATTAATAATAGTTTATTAATCTATTTTATGAACAGTATTATAATATCGATCAATAAAATTATTTATATTGAATTTACATAATATTTAATTTTTATGATTCTTATAATTAAATATTGTATTAACATTTGAAAAAAAATTAAAAATTATAATATTTTCAATGGTTATAACCTTGAAAATGAGAAAAAATCATAAAAATAATTTTTTTATTTTTTAATTATTTAAATAAAACCTATAAACCAAAAAATACCTAAATACTTAAATTTCTAAATCCTAAACCCTGATACTGCTGCACCACACACAAATAGCATCAGACCACAATACACACGTGCACATATTCGTGTCCATTTTGGTGCAGCATTTAGAGGGGCCAGCAATTCCAAGATACATCCAGAAATATGGGCCACCACCTTGTAGAGGGCCCCACTAGCACGCCGGGATGATAACATTCAGACACTGACGAGACCGAACAAAGTGGTCAGGAGTAAACCCAGGAGTTACTAGGAGTGGGTCCCACTACCCCTATCAGGCAGCATAGAGGGCCACCCAACCATCGCCCAACAGGAGTAGCGGGTAATCCATGATTAATTGGAGAGCCCGCAAAATCCGAAGCATCACCAAGCAGGGCTAGTAAGCAATAGAGTCCAGACCAGCCACACGGGAGCGAAAGATTCAAACTTGTAATTTATGTTGGTAGTCATATTTGTATTTTGGACTCTGTATGCACCATGTACTTGTAGAGACGGATCATGACATACTCACACACACAATCTTGTATGTTCTCTATGTAGCATGCAATGAGGCCAACTGGACCAATGAGTATCTCTAAGTGGGGCCCACTATGCATTTTGTAAATACACATTAGGCAATGCTACACTCCCGGGAGCAGAATATTCATCTTTATAGCATTTTGTAATGTTACTTGTATTCTAGCTTGGTTGTACGCGTAGAAAATTAGACTAAGAGATGGAACTCATCACACATGCACACCGATGCATGCATATTTTTTGATATTTTGTCAGTGTAACATACAGCCACTTCTTAGAGCTCGATGAGGAAGAATTCTAACCCAATAGATACTTTTTTGAGGATCATTCGAGCAAAAGAATGTGGATTTCAGAGGTGAGAATGAATTAACAATGTGCCGAAGATATGGAATTGTGAATTTATGGGTATTCAATTTTACCTGTATTCCATAGCATAGCAATGACAAAGGAAAATGCTTGATGCTGCATGTCACACACATGCACAATCTTATTTTTGCATAGTTTTAATATGGTGCATCATTCAGGTTCCTCCAAAAGGCTTGGACAAATCCGAATGGAAATGACGCACTGCGCATAATGACTCAATTCCAACTCTGAAGTCCGAGAATGCCAAGTGATTTTAGTTGTATTCGTATGGTTGGAATTATTAGGCATTATGTTTTTTTATGTATTTTATGCATAGAATCATTAAGTTGCATAGGATTTAGTGGGCTGGCATAAATTAGTCAGCTTTTTAGTCTCTTGTAAGTTGAGCGCCTAAATGATAAATAAAGTGTGTATTTTCCAAAAAAAAAACAATAAAAAACAATAAACCCGAAACTTTAAATCCTAAACCTTAAACCATAAACTATTACCCTGACCCATAAACCCTAATTCCTAAATCTCATGTTTTTCACTTTTATAATTAAATGACTAAATGTTAAATTTAAATTGAAATTCACAACTTTTAGGAATGTCACAGATTTATCTTTTTGTATATGTAACATAAAGTCATGACTCAAGGGGTGAGTTATGGATTCACTTTCTTTCTTGCTTTAGATTATTGTAGCATTAGCAATGGTCATGATTGTATATTTTGTCTCTAGAACACAAAATCATATCGATGAGAATATGCCATAACTAGTCTCTCCGTTGAACATATTGTTATGGCACTAAGAATGATCATGAATACATATTGAATCACTATAATACTGGGTCACAGTATTGGATATGACCATAGCTTGTGCATTTTATCTTTATATTGCAATGTCATTGCACTATGAATGATTGCAACTTTGGACATTCCTCAAGAGAAAAAGTCATGACCCTAGAAATAGTTAAAGCTCGAATACTATTCTTTATAACTTTCTATAGCTAAAATTCTTGGGATTGGAAATATCACTTTGGGTTTTTCTTTTGATTTGTGACCTCAAGTGTCATTATGCAAGACTAATATTTTGAGCAATGATTAAAACCTTTTATACATTTGAATATGATTCATTTACACCTTTTTGGGTATTGTGAGCTTGTATACATAACTCATTTAATATAAAAAGAAAGAAATTATACTTTTCATATCCATGAGGATATAAAAAAAAAGGCTTAGACATGCCAAAAAAAAATAAATTTTTTGATTCTTGATTCAAAGATAGCTCATACTTCTTGCCATGCTCAAACCACCCTGAGTCTAGTTTGTACTAATAGTTTATTATTAATTTATTTTAATTAAAATCTATCTTATTAATAATAGTTTATTAATTTATTTTTTTATCATTTTTATAATATATATTAATACATTTTTTTATATTGAATCTACAAAAAATATAATTATTAAGAATATTTTAACTAAGTATTGTATTCATATTTTAGAACTATTAAAAAATTATTATATTTATAAAGGTCATAACCTTTGAAAATCACGAAAATTCATAAAAATAATTTTTTTGTTATTTCATTGATTAAATAAAACCTATAAACACTAAATTTGTAAACATATAACTCAATAAACTCGTTAACCCTAAAACCACAAAAAACTTAAACAATGAAATAGTTATACCCTAAATAATAAATCATAAATCTCATTTTTATTAGTATTCATTATAATTTTAAATATACATTTAAATTATTTATTAGTTTAATTTTATAGAAATATAAATTAAAAAAAAATTATTAGTGAGACAAATATAATTTAAATATTTTATTTATCATCAAAAAATATATAGGCTTATAAATGGATACAAAAATTTAAAAATTTAAAATTAATATTTAGTAAAATATTTCACTTTGATTTTGAGTCATTTTAGGTTTTGCAAATATATTTTAAACAATATTTATCTTATTAATAATTGGTTATTACTTTTTAATGATTCTTATTAAAATAAATATCATTAAAATAGTTTATATTGAATTTATATTATATATAATTATTATGATTATTATAACTTCATATTGTATTCACTTTTCAAAAAAAAATTTAAAAATTATTATATTTTCAAGGGTTATAACTTTGAAAAATGACAAAAAATAACAAAAATAAAATTTTTGTTATTTTTTTTATATAAAACCAATAAACAACTAAATGACTAAATACTAAAATGACTAAACTCCTAATCCCCGAAGCCCATAATACTTAAAACATTAAATTAGTATAGTCTAAATAATAAAACATAAATCTCAGTTTTATTAGTATTCATAATAATTTTAAATATTCATTTTAAATATTTATCAGTTTATTTTTAATGAAATATTAATTACAAATTAAATTATTAGTGCGACATATAATTTAAATAATTTATTTTTCATCAAAAAAAATGCTTATAAAAAGAGGTAAAATTTTAAAATTAAAAAATTATTATTTAATAAAATATCTTATTTTGATTTTGAATCATTTTAGATTTTACAATTATATTTTAATTTATATCATTCTTATAAATACAAGTTTATGAATTTATTTATTGATCATTATTATAATATCTATCAATAAAATTATTTATATTGAGTTTACATTATATATACTTATTAAGATTTTTAAACTAAATATTATATTCATATTTAAAAAAAATTAAAAATTATTATATTTTGAAAGGTTATAACCTTCAAAAATTAAAAAAAAAATCAAAAAATTAAATTTTTTGTTTTTTCACTCTTTAAATAAAAACGATAAATTACTAAAGGTCTAAACAATTAAATCACTAAACTCTTGAACCATAAAACACCTAAATACTTAAACCATTAAATGGGTATATCCTGAATACTAAATAATAAATCTCAATTTTATTTGTATTCATTATAATTTTAAATATTCATTTTAATTATTTATTAGTTTATTATTATAGAATTATAAATTACAAAATAAATTATAAGTAAGACAAATAAAATTTAAATAATTTATATTAAAAAACAAAAATATAAACTTATAAAAAAAGCAAAACATTAAAAAAAATTATTATTTATTAAGATATTTTACATTGATTTTGAATAAATTTAGGTTTTGCAAATATATTTTAAATAATATCTATCTTATTAATAATAATTTATTAAATTTTTTTTGATCATTATTATAATATCTAGCAATGTAATTATTTATATTGAATTTAAATGACTTATATTTATGAAGATTATTATAAATAAATATTATATTTACATTTGAAAAAAATTTAAAAATTATTATATTTTCAAAGGATATAACCTTCAAAAATTAGAAAAATAAATAAAATTAAATTTTATGTTATATCATTGTTTAAATAAAACTTATAAACCACTAAATCCCTAAACACTTAAATCTCTAAAGTCCTTAACACAAAAGCCCCTAAATACTCAAACCTTTAAACTCGTAAATCTTAATTATAAATTAAATAATTTATTAAAATATTAATTACAAAATAAATTATGAGTGATACAAATTTAATTTAAATAATTTATTTTTCATTAAAAAAAATATAAGCTTATAAAAAAAGCAAAAACAAAAAAAAACAAAAATTATTATTTAGTAATAAAATTTACTTTGATTTTGAATAATTTTAGGTTTTGCAATTATATTTTAATTTATATCTATCATATTAATAATAGCATATTAATTTATTTTTTGATAATTTATTTAATATCTATAAATAAAATTCATTATATTTTGTTTAGATTATATATAATTATAATGATTTTTATTACAAAATATTGTATTCACATTTTTAAAAAATTTTAAAATTATTAAATTTTTAAAGTTTATAACCTTTGAAAATGTGAGAAAATATCAAAAATAATTTTTTGTTATTTCATTGTTTAAATAAATCCTATAAACCACTAAATGCATAAACACTTAAATCAATAACTCCTAAATGTTTAAAACCCTAAAAAGATAAATCTTTTAAACTAGTACCCTAAATAATAAATAATAAATCTCAATATTATCTTTTTCATTATAATTTAAAATATTCATTTTAATTATGTATTTGTTTATTTTTATATAAATATTAATTACAAAATAAATTATGAGTTAGACAAATATAATTTATATAAATTATTTTTCATCGAAAAATATGATAAACTTATAAAAAGAATAAAAAATTTAAAAACTAAAATTTCATAAATAGTAATATATTTTGCTCTCCTGAATCATTTTAGATTTTGTAATTATATTTTAATTGATATCTATCTTATTAATAATTGTTTATCAATTTATTTTTTGATCATTATTAGAATATTTATCAATAAAATTGTTTATATTGAATTTATGTGATATATAAATTTAATGATTATTATAACTAAATGATGAATTCAATTTTGAAAAAAATTTAAAAATTATTATATTTTCAAAGGTTATAACCTTTGGAAATATGAAAAAATAATAAAAATATTTTTTTGGTTATTTTATTTTTTAAATAAAACCTATAAACCACTAAATGCATACACAGTTATATCAGTAAACTCCTAAACCCCGTAATGCCTAAATACATAAACCATTAAACCACTTTATACTACTTAATAATTAATAAATTAAATATTTATTTCAATTTATTATTATTTTAAATATTCATTTTAATTATTTATTAATTTATTTTTATTGAAATTTTTATTACAAAATAAATTATGAGTGCGACACAAATAATTTAAATAATTTATTTTTAATCAAAAAGAATATATATGCTTTTAAAAGAATTATAAAAGTAGTATTATGAAAAATTAAAAATTATTATCAACTAATATATTTTACTTTTATTTTCAATCAATTTGGGTTATGTAAATATTTTTTAATTAATATCTATCTTATTATAAATAGTTTATTAATTTAATTTTTGATCATTATTATAATATCTATCAATAAAATTGTTTATATTTATTTTATATGATATAGAATTATTAAAATTATTATAACTTAATATTGTATTCAAATTTCAAATAATTTTAAATATTATTAAATTTTCAAAGGTTATAACATTTGAAAATGACAAAAAATTACAAATTTTTTTTTGTTATTTTATTGTTTAAATAAAACCTATAAATCACCTAATACCTAAAAACATATATCGCAAAACTACTAAATGACAAAACCTCAAAATACATAAACCATTAAACTGGTATACATTAATAATAAAACATAAATCTCATTTTAATTTTTATTCAGTATAATTTTAAATTTTTATTTTAATTATTTATCAGTTTCTTTTTATAGAAATATTAATTACAAAATAAATTATTAGTGAGAGAGATATAACTTAAATTAAAGTGGTATACCCTAAATAATAAATAATAAATCTCATTTTTTTATTATAATTTTTAATATTCATTTTAATTATTTTTTTTATATAAATATTAATTACAAAATTAATTATGAGTTAGACAAATATAATTTATATAAATTATTTTTCATCGAAAAATATAGATAATCTTATAAAAAGAATAAAAAATTTAAAAACTAAAATTTATTATATAGTAATATATTTTGTTCTCCTTTTGAATCATTTTAGATTTTGTAATTATATTTTAATTGATATCTATATTATTAATAATTGTTTATTAATTTATTTTTTGATCAATATTAGAATATTTATCAATAAAATTGTTTATATTGAATTTATATGATATATAAATATAATGATTATTATAACAAATATTGAATTCACTTTTGAAAAAAAATTAAAAATTATTATATTTACAAAGGTTATAACTTTTGGAAATATGAAAAATAAAAAAATTAAATTTTATGTTATTTTATTTTTTAAATAAAACCTATAAACCACTAAATGCATACACAGTTATATTAGTAAACTTTTAAACCCCGTAATTCCTAAATACATAAACCATTAAACCGCTATATACTACTTAATAATTAATAAATTAATTTTTTATTTCAATTTATTATTATTTTAAATATTCATTTTAATTATTTATTAGTTTATTTTTATAGAAATTTTTATTACAAAATAAATTATGAGTGAGACAGATTTAATTTAAATAATTTATTTTTAATCAAAATATATATATATGCTTAAAAAACAAGTAAAAATTTAAAAATTAAAAATTATTATCCAGTAATATATTTTACTTTAATATTGAATCAATTTGGGTTTTGTAAATATTTGTTAATTAATATCTATCTTATTATTAATAGTTTATTAATTTAATTTTTGATCATTATTATAATATCTATCAATATAATTATTTATATTGAATTTATATCATATATAATTATTAATATTATTATAACTAAATATTATATTCACATTTCAAAAAATTTTAAATATTAATTTATTTTTAATGGTTATAACCTTTGAAAATCAGAAAAAATCTAAATTTTTTTTTTATTTTTATTATATAAATAAAACCTATAAACCACTAAATGCTTAAAAATATAAATTGATAAACTTCTAAATGACAAAACCCCTAAATAATCAACCCATTAAACCAGTATACCACATATAATAAATCATAAATTTCATTTAAATTTGTATTCATTATAATTTTATATATTCATTTTAATTATTTATTAGTTTATTTTTTATAGAACTATTAATAACAAAATAAATAATGCGTTAGAAAAATATAATTTTAATAATTTATTTTTAATCAAAAAAAATATAAGCTTATAAAAAGAAGTAAAAATTTAAAAACAAAAAAGTATTATTTAGTAATATATTTTACTTTGATTTTGAATCATTATATATAGGATTTGCAATTATATTTTAAATGCTATAAATCATATTAATAAAAGTTTATTAATTTATTATTTGATCATTTTTATAATATATAATAATAAAATTACTTATATATTTGTATTCATTATACTTTGAATCCTATATAACCTAAATAATAAAATATAAATCTCATTTCTATTTGTATTCATTATAATTTTAAATATTAATTTTAATTATTTTTTAGTTTATTTTTTTAGAAATATTAATTACAAATTAAATAATGAATGAGACATATATAATTTCAATAAATTATTTATTATGAAAAAAAATAAGCTTATAAAAATAAACAAAAAATAAACTCATTAACCCCAAAATGACAATAAACATAAACCATTACATAGGTATACCCTAAATAATAAATAATAAATCTCAATTTTATTAGTATTCATTATAATTTAATATATACATTTTAATTATTTATTAGTTTATTTTTATAGAAATATAAATTAAAAAATAAATTAAAAGTTAGACAAATATAATTTAAATAATTTAATTTTCATCAAAAAATAAATAATCTTATAAATTGATACAAAAATTTAAAAATTGAAAATTAATATTTAGAAAAATATTTCACTTTGATTTTGAATCATTTTAGGTTTTGTAAATATATTTTAAACAATATTTATATAATTAATAATTGTTTATTAATCTTTTGTATGTTCATTTTTATAATATATATCAATATAAATGTTTATATTGAATTTACATGATATATAATTATTAAGATTATCATAACTAAATATAGTATTCACATTTAAAAAAAATTTAAAAATTGTTATAGTTTCAAAGATTATATTAAATTTTTTGTTATTATATTTTTTAAATAAAACCTATAAACCACTAAATGCTAGGGGTGCTCATGGGACGGGACAGGATGAGGATTACAAATCTTTAGTCCCTTTTCACAGTTTGGAGATTTTTTTTTTGATGATCCAGACCTGTCCCATAGGTTGAAAATACCGGGACGGGATGAGACGAAGATCGGGGATTTTGGTTAGGAGAAAAAGGTTCCGGGATGGAATGGAGTTCGGACATTTTTTTCAATTTATTTTTCTCAAACCGGCCAAGTTAGTTCATGTCGAAACCTTTTGTTGCATCATTTTTCATTCCTAAGTTATGTATCTTTCAAACTCAAATTAGGCCAATTTTGTTTTGTCAAATAGGTTGAATACCGCAAACGAGTTCCATTACCTTGTCAAAAGATTTGATGTGCAGAAAAGAATAGAAATATTAAATAGAGTGGGACCAAGTTGTGTGCTTAATTTGGTTCTTTGTTTGGTCACAAGTTGGCTTTGTTCAGTCGAGTGAAAGTTAACCATAATAGAATACTACATTTTTTAAATAATTACTTAAAATATTAAGGGATAGCTAAAGATGACCACAAACATTGGTAGAAGCAATTTCTACTTAAGTAATTGCTAAAATTAGGCAGCGTAATATAACAAAAAAAAATACAACTAATAACAATAATGATAATAATCATTTCAAGGTTCGTCCCGGAACTGCAACGAAAATACAAACCCAATTAATTATCTCATCTACAACTCCTCCCTTTTCTTCCTTCACTATAGAAGGACAACCAAAGATGAAAACGTGTTAATCATGTAGACATAAATTTCACAGATGAAAGAGTAATAAAAAAGAAAATATTACCTTATAAAATTTAATACACCCATTCCAAATTTAGTTGGCCAACTATAGTTGGAAGAATATTTGGATCTTGTGCCCCTCTTAAAATTGTAATTGAACCATACTTTTATTAAATTG
This sequence comes from Sapria himalayana, assembly GCA_029783825.1. NCBI lineage: Eukaryota > Viridiplantae > Streptophyta > Magnoliopsida > Malpighiales > Rafflesiaceae > Sapria > Sapria himalayana. The sequence goes on from JAREIK010018590.1 coordinate 28,887, forward strand.
AATGAATACAATAAGTAAAAGTGAAATTAAAATTTACAAGATTTTTATACTAACTTGATTCATTATCATCAAGGTGTTGAACTAATTCTTCAATTTCAATAGGTTTGTTTGAGCTTCTCAACCTATCTTGTAGACATATGAGAACTTCAGCTGTAATATGTGTTAAAGAACTCCTAAATTTATCTAAAGGTCTCACCAGTGCTAAATGTAGATTCATAGTCCACATAAGATGCTTGGATAACAAATACATCCCTTGCTACATTTGCCAAAGAAGGATACCTAAACTAATTTACCTTCCACCAGTTTAGAAGATCAAAATCAATTCTATTTTTTCAAGTTTGTCCTCCAAGTACCTATCCAACTCTTCCAAAGCTACAACTTTTTGTTCTTTCTCCAATTCAACAAAAAAAGCATCAACATAAGTATCACTACAATCAAAGAAATTATCATTTTTCTTCAACACAGTAGAAGAGAGATCATCTTCTTTTGATTCATCTTTAATTAAATTTCTATAATCATTTATCATCTCATTTAAAGCATTTATAACCTTTTTCACCAAATTTTTAGCCAATTTCTCTCCATAATTCTAAGTGTACTTAACCTTGAGATATTTGAGCTTATATCTAGGATCCAACACTACTGCTACAAAAAACATTATATTTGTTGACTAAAGTGAACCCCAATATTTGTTGAATTTATGCCTCATTTTGATACCCATTTCAGACACCATTGTATCTCTACTATTTTCACAAAGCTCAATTTTTTTCAAAATTTGAAAAATCTCAGTAAAATAAACACTAGAGGTAGAATATTATGAGCCAGAAAATTTACAAGTTACCTCATAAAAAGGTTTCATGAAACGAGCCAAAATTTTGGCGTTTGTTCAGTCTCACTCAGTTGAAACGTTTGAACCAAACTTCTTCAAAAACCTTTTGTCTTTGTCCTCCAACTTATCAAATTCTATTTTGATATTTTATATCAGTTTGTAGCATCAAATAAGTTGAATTCCATCTTCTAGGACAATCTAATTGCAATGAAGATCCATATGTCAAGTTTTCTTATTCAACGCATAACTTAAACATATCTTATCTTTTAGGACTACTCCTCACATATTTCACCACACCTCTAATTTTTTGAATAGCACCCTCAACTACTATAATGCCATCTCTGACAATTAAGTTTAGGATATGTGCACAACATCTCATATGAAAATCCTCGCCTCTCAAAGGCACAACACTTTTCTTCACAATCATTTTTTTAATTATTCAACTGCAACATCATTATTTGATGCATTGTCAACAGTAATGCACATCAACTATCTCAAACCCCATTCATTCATGCAAAACTCAATAGCATTTCTAATATTAACTCTAGAATGACTTTTAATTACACAAAAGTTCAAAAGCCTTTTATGCATATTCCATTCAGAATCAATGAAATGAACAGTCAAACATATATAAGACAAATTTTGAATGCTAGTCAAAGTATCGGTAGTCAATGACACTCTACAATAATGAGATGTTATGCTATCAAATAATTTTTTTTTCCATCACAAACAAAGAAAAACAATCCCTCGATATAGAATGCCTAGATGGAATTTTAAATTGAGGCACACTAACTTCACAAAACTTTTTAAACTCATCCCTCTCAACAAAACAAAAGGGCAATTCATCTTTTATGATCATTTTCACCAAAGCCTCCCTAACTAGTTGTTGATCAAATTGCCAACAAGTTAATTTGTTATCCTCTGAACTAGTACCTTTATTGAAACTCAACAAAGATTGTGACTTGTCTTTACCTTTGTGAGCTTCTATTAATTCTTTTTTGAGTGAAAATTTCATACAAGTCTTTCTCAAGTATTTCCATAAACCCGAAGTACCTTGATCACTTTTTGCCAAGTATTCTTTACTACACGATATACAAGCTGCCCTACCAGTTTCATTTCACTCAGAATCAACTAATATCTCATAAGTTTCCCAAACAGCAAACTTATACTTTTTATGAGCTTGAGGTTAAGATGTACATTGACTTTCTTTTACAATTGGAATTAAAGAACCTACCATAACAATAGGAGGGTTTGTGAAAGGATGATGATTGGATTTAGCAGTACTTTGATCATTTGAATTGTGATCATCTTCAATTTATTGTATTTTTCGTTTACCACTATATTGTGCCATCTGCATTGCCATTAATTAATATGATATGTTAAGCCTTAATACATATAAATATTTCAAACAAGCAAGCTCTACAAAACTGATTGTAACACATTCAGCCCACTCATTCGGCCCAACCACAACACCACAACCAATACTCAACAAAACTGACTGAGACACATAATAATAATAATTAATCACCCAATTCTCATCATAAAAATAAACCAAAAGGCTGGTGGCATCTGAGACATGGTGGAGGCAACCAGAAGTGTGACGGACAAGGGGTGGACCTAACTGAACATGGCTGGAATGGCGTGAAGTGGCCTGGAACTTGTCTATACAGCAATAGGTGTGTCTGAATTGGATGGGAAGTAACGGAATTGGTGGCATCTTAAAGTTATATATATATATATATATATATTCCTAGTTCTAGTATCGGATTTTTAGGACGATATGGTTCTCGATTTGGATATTATTTAAGATCCGGAACCGTCCCAAAAGAAAAAATACGTGACAGAACGGGATGAGAAAAGAAAAAGTCAATGGATTTTTCTCAGTCTCCATTCTTTCAGGACAAGACTTCGGGTCGGGTCGCGAAACTCTGAGTCTCGTGAGCAGCCCTACTAAATGCATATAAAGTTAAATAAGTAAACTCCTAAATCCTGTAATGCATAAATACATAAACTATTAAACTACTAAATACTACTTAATAATTAATAAATCTATTTTTTATTGCTATTTATTATATTTTTAAACATTCATTTTAATTATTTATTAGTGTATTTATTTAGAAATATTTATTACAAAATAAATTATGAGTGGGACAAATATAATTTAAATAATATATTATTTAGCTAATAAAAATATATGCTTATAAAATAAGTATAAATTTAAAAATTTCAAATTATTATCAAGTAATATAAGTTACTTTAATTTTGAATCAATTTGGGTTTTGTAAATATTTTTCAATTAATATCTATCTTAATATTAATAGTTTATAAATTTAATTTTTGATCATTATTATAATATCTATCAATAGAATTATTTATATTAAATTTATATGATATATAAATATTAATATTATTATAACAGAATATTGTATAAAAATTTCACAAAATTTTAAATAATATTATATTTTGAAATGTTATAACCTATGAAAATGATAAAAAATTATAGAATTTTTTTTGTTTTTTTATTTTTTTAAATAAACCCTATAGACCACTAAAAGCCTAAAAACCTAAATCACTAAACTCCTAACGACAAAACCTCTAAATACTTAAATCATTAAATTGGTATACATTAATAATAAATCATAAATCTCATTTTAATTTTTATTCAATATAATTTTAAATTTTTATTTTAATTATTTATCAATTTATTTTATAGAAATATTAATTACAAAATAAATTATTAGTGAGAGATCTAATTTAAATTAGACCATTATCCCTAAATAATAAATAATAAATCTCATTTTTTTCATTATAATTTTAAATATTCATTTTAATTAATTATTTGTTTATTTATATATAAATATTAATTAGAAAATAAATTTAGATGGACAAAAATAATTTATATAAATTATTTTTCATCAAAAAATTATTGATAAACTTTTAAAAAGAAAAAAAATTTTCATAACAAAAAATTATTATATAGTAAAATATTTTGCTTTGCTTCTGAATCATTTTAGGTTTTGTAATTATATTTTAATTGATATCTATCTTATTAATAATAGATTATTAATTTATTTTTTGATAATTATTAGAACATTTATCAATAAAATTGTTAATATTGAATTTACATGTTATATAATTATAAAATTTATTATAACTAAATATTATATTTACATTTGAAAATAATTTAAAAATTATTATATTTTTAAAGGTTATCATCCTTGAAAATGATATAAAATCACAAAAATAAATTTTTTGTTATTTTATTGTTTATATAAAACCTATAAACTACTAAATGCCTAAACACTTAAATCATTAAACTTCTAAACCCCAAAACTACAAAACCCTTAAATACTTAAACATTTAAACCATCTTTAAAGGTTTAAGTATTTATAAATAATATATAATATATATCAATAAATAATTGTTTATTAATTTATTTCTATGATCATGATTATATTTATATTTATATTTAGTTTATTAATATCTATCAATACAATTGTTTATTTTTAATTTACATGATATATACTTATTAAGTTTATTATAACTAAATATTGTATTCACATTTGAAAAAAAATTAAAAATTAATATATTTATAAAGGTTATATCCTTCAAAATTGATAAAAAATTTGAAAAATAATTTTTTTGTTATTTCATTATTTAAATAAAACATATAAACTACTAAATGCCTAAACACTTAAATCACTAAACTCCTAAACTCATTAATACTTAAACCCTTAAACAGGTATACCCTAAATAATTAATTATAAATCTCATTTTTATTTGTATTCATTATAATTTTAATATTCATTTTAATTATTTATTAGTTTATTTTTATAGAAATATTAATTAAAAAATAAAATTATGAATGAGACAAATATAATTTAACCTTCAAAATACAATTATTAATTTATTATAACAAAATATTATATTTACATTGGAAAAAAATTTAAAAATTATTATATTTTCAAAGGTTATAACCTTCAAAAATGATAAAAAATCACAAAAATAATTTTTTATTATTTTATTATTTAAATAAAACATATAAGCCACAAAATGCCTAAACATTTAAATCTCTAGACTCCTAAACTCCAAAGCCACCTAAATACTTAAACCATTAAACCTATATAACCTAAATAATAAATAATAAATCTCTTTTGTATTTGTATTCATTATAATTTTAAATATTCATTTTAATTATTTTTTAGTTTATTTTTATAGAAATATTAATTGCAAAATAATTAATGAGTGAGAGAGATATACTTTAAATAAATTATTTTTTATGAAAAAAATAAGCTTATAATAATAAACAAAATTTCAAAAATTTAAAATTTTATTTAGTAGATAATTTACTTTGATTTTGAATTATTTTGGGTTTCAGCAAATATATTTTAATTAATATCTATCTTATTAATAATAGTTTATTAATTTATTTTTTGATCATTTTTATAATATATATTAATACATTTTTTATATTGAATCTACAACAAATATAATTATTATGATTATTATAATTAAGTATTGTATTCATATTTTAGAACTATTCAAAAATTATTATATTTTTAAAGGTCATAACCTTTGAAAATCACGAAAATTCATAAAAATAATTTTTTTGTTATTTCATTGATTCAATAAAACCTATAAACACGAAAATGTGTAAATATATAAATCAATAAACACCTTAACCACAAAAAACATAAACAATTAAATAGTTATACCTTAAAATAATAATTAATAAATAATAAATCTCATTTTTATTAGTATTCATTATAATTTTAAATATACATTTTAATTATTTATTAGTTTATTTTTATAGAAATATAAATTAAAAAATAAATTATTAGATAGACAAATATAATTTAAATAATTTATTTTTCATCAAAAAATATATAGGTTTATAAATAGATACAAAAATTTAAAAATTTAAAATTAATATTTAGTAGAATATTTCACTTTGATTTTGAGTCATTTTAGGTTTTGCAAATATATTTTAAACAATATTTATCTTATAAATAATAAGTTATTACTTTTTTATTATCATTATTATAATAAATATCATTAAAATAGATTATATTGAATTTATATGATATATAATTATTATGATTATTATACTTCATATTGTATTCACTTTTCAAAAAAAAATTTTAAAATTATTATATTTTCAAAGGTTATAACTTTAAAAAAAGAGAAAAAATAACAAAAATAAATTTTTTGTTATTTTATTTTTTATATAAAACCTATAAACCACTAAATGACTAAACTTCTAAACCCCAAAGCCTAAATATACTTAAAACATTAAATTAGTATAGTATAAATAATAAATAATAAATCTCAGTTTTATTAGTATTCATTATAATTTTAAATATTTATTTTAATTATTTATCAGATTATTTTTATAGAAATATTATTTGCAAAATAAATTATTAGTGCAACATATATAATTTAAATAATTTATTTTTCATAAAAAAAAATGCTCATAAAAAGAGGCAAAATTTTAAAAATACAAAATTATTATTTAGTAATATATCTTATTTTGATTTTGAACCATTTTAGATTCTACAATTATATTTTAATTTATATCATTCTTATTAATACTAGTTTATTAAATTATTTATTGATAATTATTATAATATATATCAATAAAATTATTTATATTGAGTTTACATTATATATAATTATTAAGATTATTATAACTAAAAATTATATTCACATTTAAAAAAATTTAAAATTATTATATTTTCAAAGGTTATAACCTTCAAAATTTTAAAAAAAAATCAAAAAATTTAATTTTTTATTTTTTCATTCTTTAAATAAAAACTATAAATCACTAAAGTGCTAAACACTTAAATCACTAAACTCCAAAACACCTAAATACTTAAACCATCAAACTAGTATATCCTGAATAATAAATAATAAATCTCAAATTTATTTCTATTCATTATAATTTTAAATATTCATTTTAATTATTTATTAGTTTATTTTTATAGAATTATAAATTAAAAATAAATTATGTGGAAGAGAAATATAATTTATATAATTTACTTTTAATAACAAAAAATATAAACTTATAAAAAGAAGCAAAACATTAAAAAAATTATTATTAAGTATTATATGTTATTTTGATATTTATGTTTTCCAAATATATTTTAAAAAATATATATCTTATTAATAATAGTTTATTAATAATTTATTTTAAAAAACATTAAAAATATATATCTTATTAATAATAGTTTATTAATTTAATTTTTAAAAATTAATATTTTATCTATCAATATAATTATTTATATTGAATTAACATGATATATAATTATTAAGATTATCATAAATAAATATAGTATTCACATATAAAAAAATTTAAAAATTGTTATATTTTCAAAGGTTATAACCTTCAAAAATGAGAAAAAATAACAAAAATAAATTTTTTGTTATATCATTGTTTAAATAAAACTTATAAACCATTAAATGCCTAAATACATAAATCTCTAAACTCCTAAACCCCTAAGCCACTAATACCTAAACCTTTAAACTCTTAAACCATAAATATAATTTAAATAATATATTTTTCATCAAAAAAATATATAAGCTTATAAAATGATGCAAAAACTAAAAAAAATTATTATTTAGTAATAAATTTTACTTTGATTTTGAATCATTTTAAGTTTTTTAATTATATTTTAATTTATATCTATCATATTAATAATAGTTTATTAATTTATCTTTTGATAATTGATATAATATTTATAAATAAAATTGTTTATATTTATGTTATATTATATATAGTTATAATAATTATTATTACTAAATATTGTATTCACATTTTTATAAAATTTTAAAATTATTATATTTTCAAATGTTATGACATTTGAAAATTTGAAAAAATATCAAAAATACATTTTTTGTTATTTCATTGTTTAAATAAAAGCTATAAACCATTAAATGCCTAAATACTTAAATCAATAACTTCTAAATCTCAAGAACCCTAAATAGATAAATTTTTGAAACAGGTATATCCTAAATAAAAATAATAAATATCATTTTTTTTTCATTATAATTTTAACTATTAATTTTAATTTTTTATTTGTTTATTTTTATATAAATATTAAATAGAAAATAAATAATAAGTTAGAAAAATATAATTTATATAAATTATTTTTCAACAAAAAAATATAAATAAACTTATTAAATGAAGAAAAAAATTAAAAACAAATAATTATTATATAGTAATATATTTTCCTTTGTTTCTGAATCATTTTACATTTTGTAATTATATTTTAATTGATATCTAACTTATTAATAATAAATTATTAATTTATTCTTTGATCAGTATTACAATATTTATCAATAACAATATTTATATTTAATTTATGTGATATATAAATTTAATAATTATTATAACAAAATATTGTATTCACTTTTGCAAAAAATTTTAAAATTATTATATTTTCAAAGATTATAACCTTTGAACATGTGAAAAAACAAAAAAAAATATTTTTTTATTATTTCATTGTTTAAAAAAAACCTATAAATCACTAAATGCCTAAAAACTTAAATCACTAAACTAAAAATCCTGATACCCCTATATAGATAATCATTTAAACTGCTATCTCCTAAATAATTATTAATAAATCTCATTTTTATTTGTTTTAATTTTAATTTAAAAAATTCATTTTGATTGTTTAGTTTTTTATTTATATATATATATTAATTATAAAATAAATTATGAGTTAGAAATATAATTTATAAAAATTATTTTTCATTAAAAAATAGATAAGCTTATAAAAAGAATAAAAATTTAAAAACTAATAATTATTATTAAGTAATATACTTTGATTTGCTTCTGAATCATTTTAGGTTTTGATATTATATTGTAAGTAATATCAATCTTATTCATAATAAATTTTTAATTTATTTTTTGATAATTATTAGAATATCTATCGATAAAATTGTTTATATTGAATTTATATGATATATAATTATTATGATTATTATAAAAAATTACTTATTCACTTTTGAAAAAAATTTAAAAATTATTATATAATAAAAGGTTATAATCTTTGAAAATATCAAAAAATAATAAAAATAAATTCTTTTTTATTTTTTTTTCTTAAATAAAGCCTATAAACCACAAAATGCATACACAGTTAAATGAGTAAACTTCTAAACCCCGTAATGCCTAAATACATAAACCATTAAACTGCTATATACAACTTAATAATTAATAATTCTAATTTTTATTTCTATTTAATATAATTTTAAATATTCATTTTAATTATTTATTAGTTTATTTTTATTGAAATATTTATTACAAAATTAAGTGTGAGTGTGACAAATATAATTTAATAAATTTATTTTTAATAAAAAAAAATATAAGGTTCTAAAAGAAATAAAAATTTAAAAATTAAAAATTATTATCCAGTAATATATTTTACTTTAATTTTGAATCAATTTGGGTTTTGAAATATTTTTTAATTAATATCTATCTTTTTATTAATAGTTTATTAATTTAATTTGTGATCATTATAATATTGTTTATTAATTAAATTGTTTGATTTGAATTTATATGATATATAATTATTAATATTATTATAACTAAATATTGTAATCACATTTCAAAAAATTATAAATATTATTATATTTTCAGATGTTATAACCTATGAAAATGATAAGAAATTATTTAAAGATTATTTGTTATTTTATTTTTTTATATAAAACCTATAAACCACTAAAAGCCTAAAAACATAAATCGCTAAACTCCTAACGAAAAAACCTCTAAATACTTAAACCATTAAACTGATATACTTTAATAATAAATTAAAAATCTCATTTTAATTTTTATTGAGTATAATTTTAGATTTTTATTTTAATTATTTATCAGTTTATTTTTATAAAAATATTAATTACAAAATAAATTATTAGTGAATCAATTCTAATTTAAATTAAACTGGTATCCCTAAATAATAAATAATAAAAAATAAGTCTCATTTTTTTATTATAATTTTAAATAAATATTTTAATTATTTATTTGTTTATTTATATATAAATATTAATTACAAAATAAATTATGAGTTAGACAAATATAATTTATATAAATTATTTTTAATAAAAAAAATATAGATAAACTTATTAAAAGAAAAAAAAATTCAAAAACAAAAAATTATTATATAGTAATATATTTTTCTTTGATTCTGAATCATTATAAGTTTTGTAATTATATTTTAATTAATATCTATCTTATTATTAATTGATTATTAATTTATTTTTTGATTATTATTAGAAGATTTATCAATAAAATTATTTATATTAAATTTATATAATATATAAATATAATTATTAGTAAAACTAAAAATTGTATCCACATTTCAAAAAGATTTAAAAATTATTATATTTTCAAAGGTTATAACCTATGAAAATATCAAAAAATAATAAAAATAAATTTTTTGTTATTTTATTTTTTAAATAAAACCTAAACCACTCGATGCTAGGGGTGCTGATGGGACGCGATGGTAAGGGGATTACAAATCTCCAATCCCTTCCCATAGTTCGTAGATTTTTTTTTGAAGATTCAGGCCCGTCCCTTAGGTTGAAAATATCGGGATGGGATGGGATGGAGATTGGGAATTTTGGGTTGGATAAAATGGTTCCGGGACGGAACAGAGTTCAAACATTTTTTTCAATTTATTTTCTTCAAAATGGCCAAGTTAGTTCATGTCGAAAACTTTTGTTGTACCATTTATCATTCCTTAGTTATGTATCTTTCAAACTCAAATTCGGCCAATTTTGTTTTGTCAAATAGGATGAATACCACAAACGAGTTCCATTACATTGTGAAAAGTTTTGATGTGCAGAAAAGGATAGAAATGTTAAATAGAACGGGACTGAGTTGTGTACTTAATTTGGTTCTTTGTTTTTTCACAAGTTGGCTTTGTTCAGCCAAGTGAAAGTTAACCATAATAGCAATACTACATTTTTTTAAACAATTACTTAAAATATTAAGGAATAGCTAAAGATGACCACAAACATTGGTAGCAGCAATTACTACTTAATTAATTGCTAATATTATGCAGCTTAATATAACAAAAAAAAATACAACTAATAAAAACCATGATAATAATCATTTCGAAGGTCCGTCCCGGAACTGCAACAAAAATCCAAACCCAATTAATTATCTCTTCTACAACTCCTATCTTTTCTTCTCCACTGTAGAAGGACAACCAAAGATGAAAACGTGTTAATCATGTAGACATAAATTTCTAAAATGAAAGAGTAATAAAAAAACAAAATATTACCTTATAAAATTTAATACACCCATTCCAAATTTAGTTGGCCAACTATAGTTGGAAGAATATTTGGATCTTGTGACCCTTCTGAAAATTGTAATTGACCCATATTTTTATTAAATTAAATGAATAAAATAAGTAAAAGTGAAATTAAAATTTACAATATTTGTATACTAACCTGATTCATTATCATCAAGGTATTTAACTAATTCTTCAATTTCAATAGGTTTGTTTGAGCTTCTCAACCAATCTTGTAGACATATGAGAACTTCAACTGTAATAGGTGTTAAAGAACTCCTAAATTTATCTAAAGTTCTCCCCCAAGTGCTAAATATAGATTTGTAGGGCAAAGTAAATCCTTGGATAGCAAATACATCACTTGCTACATTTTCCAAAGAAGGATACCTAACCTCATTTACCTTCCACCAGTTTAGAAGATCAAAATAAATTCTATTTTTTTCGAGTTTGTCCTCCAAGTACCTATCCAACTCTTCCAAAGCTGCAACTTCTTGTTCTTTCTCTAATTCAACAAAAAAATCATCAACATAAGTATCACTACCATCAAAGAAATCATCATTTTTCTTCAACACAGTAGAAGAGAAATCATCTTTTTTTGATTCATCTTCATTTAAATCTTTATAATCATCCATCATCTCATTTAAAGTATTTATAACCTTTTTAAGCAAATTTTTAGCCAATTCATCTTCATAATGCTAAGTGTACTTAACCTTGAGATATTTGAGCTTATATCTAGGATCCAACACTTCTGCTACAAAAAGCATAATATTTGTTGACTAAAGAGAATCCCAAGATTTGTTGAATTTATGCCTCATTTTAATACCCATTTCAGACACCATCGTATCTCTACTATTTTCACAAAGCTCAATTTTTTTCAAAATTCGAATAATTTCAAGAAAATAAACACTAGAGGTAGAATAATATGAGCTAGAAAATTTACAAGTTACCTCATAAAAAGTTTTCAAGAAACAAGCCAAAATTTTAGCGTTTGTTCAGTCTCTCTCAGTTGGAACGTTTGAACCAAACTCCTTCAAAAACCTTTTGTCTTTGTCCTCCAACTAATAAAATTCTTTTTGATATTTTATATCACTTTGTAGCATCAAATAAGTTGAATTCCATCTTGTAGGAAAATATAATTGCAATGAAGATCCAGATTTCAAGTTTGCTTCTTCAACACATAACTTAAATATATCTAATCTTTTAGGACTGTTCCTCACATATTTCACCACACCTCTAATTTTTTGAATAGCACCCACAACTATTGCAATGCCATCCCTGACAATAAAGCTTAGGATACGAGCACAACATCTCATATGAAAATTCTAGCCTCTCAAAGGTACAATACTTTTCTTCACAAGCCGTTTTTTCAATTGTTCAACTGCAACATCATTATTTGATGCATTGTCAACAGTAATGCTCATCAACTTTCTCAACCCATATTAATTCATGTAAAAATAAATAGCATTTCAAATATTAACTCAAGAATTACTTTTAATTACACAAAAGTTCAAAAGCCTTTTATGCATATTCCATTGAGAATCAATGAAATGAACAGTCAAACATATATAAGACAAATTTTGAATGCTAGTTCAAGTGTCTGTAGTCAATGAAACTCTAGAACAATGAGATGATATGCTATCAAATAATTTATTCTTTTCCTTCACAAACAAAGAAAAACAATCCCTCGGTGTAGAATGCCAAGATGGAATTTTAAATTGAAGCATGCTAACTTCACAAAACTCCTTAAACTCATCCCTCTCAACAAAACAAAAAGGCAATTCATCTTTTATGATCATTTTAACCAAAGTCTCCCTAACTAGTTGTTGATCAAATTGCTAACAAGTTAATTTGTTATCCTTTGAACTAGTACCTTTAGTGAAACTCTACAAAGATTGTGACTTGTCTTTACCTTTGTGAGCTTTGATTAATTCTTCTTTGGGTGGAAATATTATACAAGTCTTTCTCAAGTATTTCCATTAACCCGAAGTACCTTGATCACTTTTTTCCAAGTATTCTTTACTACACCATATACAAGCTACCCAACTAGTTTCATTTCCCTCTGAATCAACTAATATCTCATAAGTTTCTCAAACAGCAGACTTATACTTTTTATGAGCTTGAGGTTCAGATGTACCTTGATTTCTTTTACAATTGGAATTGAAGAACCTGGCGTAAAAATAAAAGGGTTTGTGAAAGGATGATTATTGGATTTACTAATAATTTGATCATTTGAGATGTGATCATCTTCAATTTATTGTATTTTTCATTTACCACTGGATTGTGCCATCTTCATTACCTTTAATTAATATGATATGTTAAGCATAAATACATATAAATATTTCAAGCAAGCAAGCTCTACAAAACTGACTGTAACACATTCAACCCACTCATTCGGCCCAACCACAACACTACAACCAATACTCAACAAAACTGACTGAGACACATAATAATAATATTTAATCACTCAATTCGTGTCAGAAAAACAAACCAAAGGCTGGTGGTATCTGAGACATTGTGGAGGCAACCAAAAGTGCAACGAACAAGAGTTGAACCTAACTGAACATGGCTGGAATGTCATGAGGTGGCCTAGAACTCGTCGGAACATCAATTGGTGCGTCGGAATTGGATGGGCAGTAGATGAATTGGTGGAATCTTCATGTTATATATATATTCCTGGTTCTAGTATCAGTTTTTTAGGATGGGATGGTTCTCGGGATGGATATCGCTTAAGATCCGGAACCATCCCAAAAGAAAAAATACGTGACAGAATAGGACGGGAAAAGTCAAAGTCAAAGGAATTTTCTTAGTCCCAATTCTTTCGGGACAAGACTTCGGGTCGGGTCGTGAATCTCCGAGTCCCATGAGCAGCCCTACTAAATGCATATAAAGTTAAATCAGTAAACTACTAAACCCCGTAATGCCTAAATACATAAACCATTAAACCGCTAAATACTACTTAATAATTAATAAATATATTTTTTATTGCTATTTATTATATTTTTAATTATTCATTTTAATTATTTATTAGTGTATTTATTTAGAAATATTTATTACAAAATAAATTATGAGTGGGACAAATATAATTTAAATAATATTTTATTTATCAAATAAAAATATACGCTTATAAAAGAAGTATAAATTTAAAAATTAAAAATTATTATCAAGTAATATAAGTTACTTTTTATTTTGAATCAATTTGAGTTTTGTCAATATTTTTTAATTAATATCTATCTTAATATTAATAGTTTAAAAATTTAATTTTTGATCATTATTATAATATCTATCAATAAAATTATTTATATTAAATTTATATGATATATAATTTTTAATATTATTATAACAAAATATTGTATTAAAATTTCAAAAAATTTTAAATATTATTATATTTTTAAATGTTATAAACTATGAAAATGATAAAAAATTATAGAATTTTATTTTATTTTATTTTTTTAAATAAAACTTATAAACCACTAAAAGCCTAAAAACATAAATCGCTAATCTCCTAACAAAAAAACCTCTAAATACTTAAATCATTAAATTGGTATACTTTAATAATAAATCATAAATCTCATTTTAATTTTTATTCTGTATAATTTTAAATTTTATTTTAATTATTTATTAGTTTATTTTATAGAAATATTAATTGCAAAATAAATTATTAGTGAGATAGATCTAATTTAAATTAAATCGGTATCCCTAAATAATAAATAATAAAAAATAAATCTCATTTTTTTTATTATAATTTTAAATAAATATTTTAATTATTTATTTGTTTATTTATATATAAATATTAATTACACAATAAATTATGGGTTACACAAATATTATTTATATAAATTATTTTTAATAAAAAAATTATTGATAAACTTTTTAAAATAAAAAAAAATTTCAAAACAAAAAATTATTATATAGAAAAATATTCTTCTTTTCTTCTGAATTATTTTAGGTTTTGTAATTATATTTTAATTGATATCAATCTTATTAATAATAGATTATTAATTTATTTTTAGATCATTATTAGAATATCTATCAATAAAATTGTTTATATTGAATTTATATGATATATAATTATTATGATTATTATAACCAAATATTGTATTCACATTTAAAAAAACTTTTAAAATTTTTATAGTTTAAAAGGTTATAACCTTTGAAAATAGCAAAAAATAATAAAAATAAATTTTTTATTATTTTATTTTTTTAATAAAACCTATAAACCACTAAATGCATACACAGTTAAGTTTGTAAACTCCAAAACCTCATAATGCCTAAATACATAAACCACATTAAACTGCTATATACTACTTAATAATTAATAAATGTAATTTTTATTTTTATTTATTATAATTTTAAATATTCTTTTTAATTATTTATTAGTTTATTTTAATAAAAATATTTATTACAAATTAAATTATGAGAGCGACATATATATTTTAATTATTTAATTTTTAATCAAAAAAAATATATGCTTATAAATGAAGTAAAAATTTAAAAATTAAAAATTATTATCCAGTAATATATTTTACTTTAATTTTGAATCAATTTGGGTTTTGTAAATATTTTTTAATTAATATCAATCTTTATATTAATAGTTTATTAATTTAAATTTCATCATTATTATATTATCTAACAATATAATTGTCTATATTAAATTTATATGATACATATTTATTATGTTTATTATAAATAAATATTGTATTCACTTTTGAAAAAAAATTAAAAATTATTTTATTTTCAAAGGTTATAACCTTTGAAAATCATAAAAAATCAAAAATAGAATTTAAAATTTTTATTATATAAATAAAAGCTATCAACCACTAAATAATCAAACCATAAAACTGGTATACAATATATAATAAATCATAAATTTCATTTTAATTGGTATTCATTCTAATTTTAAATATTAATTTTAATTATTTATTAGTTTATTTTTTATAGAAATATAAATCACAAAATAAATAATGACTAAGACATATAATTTTAATAATTTATTTTTAATCAAAAAAAAGCTTATATAAAGAAGTAAAAATTTAAAAACAAAAAATTATTATTTAGTAATATATTTTACTTTGATTTTGAATCATAATATATAGGTTTTGCAATTATATTTTAATTGCGATCAATCTTATTAATAATAGTTTATTAATTTATTATTTGATCATTTTAATAATATCAAATAATAAAATTACTTATATTCAATTAAAATGTCTTATAATTATTAAGTTATTATAACTAAATATTTTATTTACATTTGAAAAAAAATTAAAAATTATTATATTTTCAAAGGTTATATAACCTTCAAAAATGATAAAAAATCACAAAAATAATTTTTTATTATTTTATTATTTAAATAAAACTTATAAACCACTAAATAACTAAACATTTAAATCTCTAGACTCCTAAATGCCAAAACCCCATAAATACTTAAACCATTAAACCTATATAACCTAAATAATAAATAATAAATCTCATTTTATTTGTATTCATTATAATTTTAAATATTCATTTTAATTATTTTTTCGTGTATTTTTATAGAAATATTAATTACAAAATAAATAATGAGTGAGACACATATAATTTAAATAAATTATTTTTTATGAAAAAATAAATAAGCTTATAAAAATAAACAAAATTATAAAAATTTAAAATTTTGTTTTTCAATATAATTTTCTTTGATTTTGAATTATTTTGGGTTCTGCAAATATATTTTAATTAATATCTCTCATATTAATAATAGTTTATTAATTTATTTTTTGATCATTATTATAATATATAATAATACATTTTTTTATATTGAATCTACAACAAATATAATTATTAAGATTTTTATAACTAATTATTGTATTCATATTTTAAAACTATTAAAAAAATATTATATTTTTAAAGGTTATAACCTTTGAAAATCACGAAAATTCATAAAAATAATTTTTTTGTTATTTCATTGATTAAATAAAACCTATAAACACGAAAATGTGTAAACATATAAATCAATAAACTCATTAACCCCAAAACCACAGAAAAATTAAACAATTAAATTTTTATAACCTAAATAATAAATCATAAACCTCATTTTTATTAGTATTCATTATAATTTGAAATATACATTTTAATTATTTATTAGTTTTATTTTATAGAAATATAAATTAAAAAATAAATTATTAGTGAGACAAATATAATTTAAATAATTTATTTTTCATCAAAAAATATATAGACTTATAAATGGATACAAAAATTTAAAAATTTAAAATTAATATTTAATAAAATATTTCACTTTTATTTTGAGTCATTTTAGGTTTTACAAATATATTTTAAATAGTATTTATCTTATTAATAATTGGTTATTACTTTTTTATGATCATTATTATAATAAATATCAATAAAATAGTTTATATTGAATTTATATTATATATAATTATTATGCTTATTATAACTTCATATTGTATTCACTTTTCAAAAAATAATTTAAAAATTATTATATTTTCAACGGTTATAACATTCAAAAATGAGAAAAAATAATTAAAATAAATTTTTTGTTATTTTATTTTTTATATAAAACCTATAAACCACTAAATAACTAAATACTAAAATGACTAAATTACTAAACCCCGAAGCCTTTAAATACTAAAAAAATTAAATTTGTATAGTCAAAATAATAAATCATAAATCTCAGATTTATTAGTATTCATTATAATTTTAAATATTCATTTTAATTATTTATCAGTTTATTTTTATACAAATATTCTTTACAAAATAAATTATTAGTGTGACATATATAATTTAAATAATTTATTTTTCATCAAAAAAATGCTTATAAAAAGAGGCACAATTTTAAAAATAAAAAATTATTATTTAATAAAATATCTTATATTGATTTTGAATCATTTTAGATTTTACAATTATATTTAAATTTATATTATTCTTATAATTACAAGTTTATTAATTTATTTATTGATTATTATTATAATATCTATCAATAAAATTATTTATATTGAGTTTACATTATATATAATAATTAAGATTATAATAACTAAAAATTATATTCACACTTAAAAAAATTTAAAATTATTATATTTTCAAAGGTTAGAACCTTCAAAAATTAAAAAAAAATCAAAAAATTAAATTTTTTGTTTTATCATTCTTTAAATAAAACTATCAATCACTAAATCTCATTGAATTTTTCTTTATAAAGAAAAATAAGACCGAGGGAATCGGGATGACAGTGCAAAAGTCTTTTTTTTCATTATTTTACTAAAGGTCTTATTTTACTATATAAGTTAAATTATCACTAATTTTATTAAAATTTATGATTAATGTATTATTATAACTAATTTTATTTTACAAAAATTGTTTAAAATTAAATTGAATAAAAATTAAAATGAAATTTATTATTTATTATTAATGTATACAAGTTTAATTGTTTAAGTATTTAGAGGTTTTGTCATTTAGGAGTTTAGTGGTTTATAGGTTTTATTTAAACAATAAAATAAAAAAATAATTTGTAATTTTTTCTCATTTTCGTAGGTCATAACCTTCGAAAATATAATAATATTTAAATTTTTTTGAAATGTGAATACAATAATTAATTATAATAATATTAATAATTATATATCATATAAATTCAATAAAAACAATTTTATTGATAGATATTATAATAATGATCAAAAATTAAATTAATAAACTATTAATAATAAGATAGATATTGATTAAAAAATATTTATAAAACCCAAATTGATTCAAAATTAAAGTAAAATATATTACTTAATAATAATTTTTAATTTTAAAATTTTTACTTATTATATAAGCGTAAATACTTTTATTGATTAAAAAAATTATTTAAATTATATTTCTCGCACTCATAATTTATTTTGTAATAAATATTTCTATAGAAATAAACTAATAAATAATTAAAATAAATATTTAAAATTATAATAAATAGAAATAAAAATTAGATTTATTAATTAAATAGTATATAGTGGTTTAAAGGTTGATCTATTTAGGCATTACGAGGTTTGGGAGTTTAATGATTTAACTATGTATGCATTTAGTGGTTATAGGTTTTATTTAAAAAATAAATAAACAAAAAATTTATTTTTATTATTTTTTGATATTTACAAATATTATAATCTTTGAATATATAATAATTTTTAAATTTTTTTCAAATGTGAATTCAATATTTAGTTATAATAATCATTATATTTATATTTTATATAAATTTAATATAAATAATTTTATTGATAAATATTCTAATAATGATTAAAAAATAAATTAATAATCTATTATTAATAAGATAGATATCAATTAAAATATAATTACAAAACCTAAAATGATTCAGAAGGAATGCAAAATATATTACTATATAATAAATTTTTGTTTTGAAATTTTTTGTCCTTTTTATAAGTTTATCTATATTTTTTGATGTAAAATAATTTATATAAATTATATTTGTCTAACACATAATTTATATTGTAATTAATATTTAATAAAAATAAACGAATAAATAAGTAAAATGAATATTTTAAATTATAATGAAAAAAATAATATTGATATTTATTATTTATTATTTAGGGTATACCAGTTTAAAAGGATTATCTATTTAGAGTTTTCGAGATTTTGGAGTTATTGACTTTAGTGTTTAGGCATTTAGTAGTTTATAGGATTTATTTAAACAATGAAATAACAAAAAAAATATTTTTGATATTTTCTCACAATTTCAAAGGTGAATACAAACTAAATATTTAGTAATAAGAATCATTATAATTATATAGAATATAAACTAAATATAAACAATTTTATTGATAGATATGATATCAATTATCAAAAAATAAATTAATATTCTAGTATTAATATGATAGATATAAATTAAAATATAATTGCAAAACCTAAAATTATTCAAAATCAAAGTAAAATTTATTACCAATTAATAATTTTTGTTTTTTAGTTTTAGCTTCTTTTTATAAGGTTATATTTTATTTGATGAAAAATAAATTATTTAAATTATATTTAAGGTTTACGAGTTTAAAGTTTTAAGTATTTAGGGGCTTTTGTGTTTAGGAGTTTATAGATTTAAGTATTTAGGCATTTAGTAGTTTATAAGTTTTATTTAAACAATGATATAACAAAAAATTTATTTTTATTTTTTTTTTCTAATTTTTGAAGGTTATAACCTTTGAAAATATAAAAATTTTCAAATTTTTTTCAAATGTAAATATAATATTTAATTATAATAATCTTAATAAATATAAGTCATTTAAATTCAATATAAATAATCACTTTGCTAGATATTATAATAATGATCAATAATTAAATTAATAAACTATTATTAATAAGATAGATATTATTTAAAATATATTTGCAAAATCTAAATATATTCAAAATCAAAGTATATATTATTAAATAATAATTTTTTTCAATATAATGCTTTTTTTATAAGTTTATATTTTTGTTATTAAAAATAAATTATTTAAATTATATTTGTCTTCCTCATAAATTATTTTGTAATTTATAATTCCATAAAAATAAACTAATAAATAACTAAAATAAATATTTAAAATTATAATGAATACAAATAAAATTGAGATTTATTATTTATTATTCAGGATATACAAGTTTAATGGTTTAAGTATTTAGGTGTTTTGGGGTTTAGTCATTTAAGTTTTTATGCCTTATGAGATTTTATCTATTTTTTGAAGGTTATAAACTTTGAAAATATAATAATTTTTAATTTTTTTTAAAATGTGAATAAAATATTTAGTTATAATAATCTTGATAATTATATATAATGTAAAATCAATATAAATAATTTTATTAATTGATATTTATAATAATGATCAATAAATAAATTAATAAACTATTATTAATTAGAATGATATAAATTAAAATATAATTGCAAAATATAAAATTATTCAAAATTAAATTAAAATAAATTACTAAATTATAATATTTTGTTTTAAAAATTTTGCTTCTTTTTATGATCTTATATTTTTTTGATGAAAAATAAATTATTTAAATTATATCCGTCTCACTAATAATTTATTTTGTAATTAATATTTCAATAAAATAAATTGATAAATAATTAAAATGAATATTTAAAATTATAATGAATACTAATAAAAATGAGATTTATTATTTATTATTTAAAGTATACTAATTTAAAGGCTTATGTATTTATGGGCTTTGGGGTTTAGGAGTTTAGTCATTAAGAATTTTGGTATTTTGTTGTTTATAGATATTATTTAAAAAATCTAATAACAACAAATTTATTTTTTTAATTTTTCTTATTTTAAAAAGTTATAACCTTTGAAAACATAATAATTTTTAAATTTTTTTAAAATATGAAAATATTATTTTGTTATTATAATCTAAATAATTATATATTATGTAAATTCAATATAAATAATTTTTTTATAGATATTATGATGATGATAATAAAATAAATTAATAAACTATTATTAATAAGATAGATATTAAATAAAATTTATTTGTAAAACATAAAATGATTCAAAATCAATGTAAAATATTTTAATAAGATAGATATTGAATAAAACTTTTATTAATAAGATAAAATATACAGGTTTAAAATATTATATATTTAGGAGTTTTGGGATTTAAGAATTTAATGATTTAAGTGTTTAGGCATTTAGTTGGTTATAAGTTTTATTTAAAAAATAAAATAACAAAATTTTTTTTGTTATTTGTTCTCATTTTTGAAGGATATAACCTTTGAAACTATAAAAATTTTTAAAATTTTTTTAAATGTGAATACTATATTTAGTTATGATAATCTTAATAATTATATATCATGTAAATTCAATATAAACAATTATATTGATATATATTATAATAATGATTATACAAAAGATTAATAAACAATTATTAATGAGATAAATATTTTTAAAATATATTTATAAAACCTAAAATGATTCAAAATAAAAGTGAAATATTTTACAAAATATTAATTTTAAATTTTTTAATTTTTGTATCCATTTATAAGCTTATATATTTTTTGATGAAAAATAAATTATTTAAATTATATTTGTCTAACTATTAATTTATTTTTTAATTTATATTTCTATAAAAATAAACTAATAAATAATTAAAATGTATATATAAAATTATAATGAATACTAATAAAAATGAGATTTATGATTTATTATTTAGGGTATACCTATTAATGGTTTAAGTTTATTGTGGTTTTAGGGTTAATGAGTTTATTGATTTATATGTTTACACATTTAGGTTTTATTTATTGATTTATAGGTTTTATTTAATAAAAGAAATAACAAAAAAATATTTTTTTGAATTTTCGTAATTTTCAAAGGTTATAACCTTTGAAAATATAATAATTTTTTAATAGTTCTAAAATATAAATACAATACTATTTATAATAATCTTAATAATTATATTTGATGTAAATTCAATATAAAAAATTTTATTAATATATATTATTTTCATGATCAAAAAATAAATTAATAAACAATTATTACTAAGACAGATATTAATTAAAATATATTTGCAGAACCCAAAATAATTCTAAAATAATTTTTTAAATTTTGCTTATTTTTATAAGCTTATTTCTTTTTTCATTAAAAATAATTTATTTAAATTATATCTGTCTCACTCATTATTTATTTTTTAATTAATATTTCTATAAAATTAAACTAAAAAATAATTAAAATAAATATTTATAATTATAATGAATACAAATAAAAATGAGATTTATTATTTATTATTTATTATTTATTATTTATTATTTATTATTTATGTTATATAGGTTTAATGGTTTAAGTATTTAGGAGGTTTTGTGGTTTAGGAGTCTAGAGATTTAAATGTTTAGGCATTTAGCGGTTTATAAGTTTTATTTAAATAAAAAAATAATAAAAAATTATTTTTATGATTTTTTATCATTTTGAAAGTTATAACCTTTGAAATTATAATAATTTTTAAATTTTTTTCAAATGTAAATATAATATTTAGTTATAATAACTTAATAATTATAAGACATTTTAATTGAATATAAGTAATTTTATTGTACGATATTATAAAAATGATCAAATAATAAATTAATAAACTATTATTAATAGGATTGATCGCAATTAAAATATAATTGCAAAACCTATATATAATGATTCAAAATCAAATTAAAATATATTACTAAATAATAATTTTATGTTTTTAAATTTTTACTTCTTTATATAAGCTTATTTTTTTTTGATTAAAAATAAATTATTAAAATAATAGTTGTCTCGCTCATTATTTATTTTGTAATTAATATTTCTATGAAAAATAAACTAATAAATAAGTAAAATGAATATTTAAAATTATTATGAATACAAATTAAAATGAGATTTATGATTTATTATATGTGGTATATTGGTTTAATGGTTTGATTATTTAGGGGTTTTGTCGTTTAGGAGTTTATGAATTTATGTTTTTAGGTATTTAGTGGTTTAAGGTTTTATTTATATAATAAAAATAAAAAAAAATTTATTTTTTTTCTGATTTTCAATGTTTAAAACCTTTAAAAATAAATTAATTTTTAAATTTTTTTTGAAATGTGAATACTATGTATAATTATATTAATCTTACTAATTATATATAATATAAATTCAATATACCAATTTTAATGATATATATTATAATAATGATCAAAAGTTTAATTAATAAACTATTATTAATAATATAAATATTAATTAAAATATATTTACATAATACAAAATGATTCAAAATCAAATCAAAATATATTACTAAATAATAATATTTAATTTTTAAATTTGTACTTCTTTTTATAAGCTTATATTTTTTTTTGATTAAAAATAAATTATTTAAATAATATTTGTCTATCTCGAAATTTATTTTATAATTAAATTTTCTAAATAATTAAACTATAAATAATTAAAATGAATATTTAAAATTATAATAAATAGAAATAAAATTGAGATTTATTATTTATTAAGTAGTTTATAGTTGTTAAAAGGTTTATGTAATTAGGGGTTTCGGGATTTATGAGCTTACTGATTTAAGAAACTAAGCATTTAATGATCTATAGGTTTTATTTAAAAAATGAAATAACAAAAAATTTATTTTTTATTATTTTTTCTCATTTTTTAAGGTTATAACCTTTGAAAATATATTAATTTTTAAATTTATTTCAAAAGTGAATACAATATTTAGTTATAATAATCATTATATTTATATATCATATAAATTCAATATAACCAATTTTATTGATAAATATTCTAATAATGATCAAAAAATAAATAAATAATTTATTATTAATAAAATAGATATCAATTAAAATATAATTACAAAACCTAAAATAATTCAAAAGCAAAGCAAAATATATTACAATATAACAATTTTTCGTTTTAAATTTTTTTTATTTTAAAAAGTTTATTTATATTTTTTGATTAAAAATAATTGATATAAATTATATTTGTCAAACTCATAATTTATTTTTTAATTAATATTTATAAAAAAATAAACAAATAAATAATTAAAATGAATATTTAAAATTATAATTAAAAAAAATGAGATTTATTAATTATTTTTTAGGGTATACCAGTTTAATTTTAATTATATCTGTCTCACTAATAATTTATTTTGTAATTAATATTTATATAAAAATAAACTTGATAAATAATTAAAATAAAAATTTTAAATTATATTGAATAAAAATTAAAATGAGATTTATAATTTATTATTAATGTATATCTGTTTAATGGTTTAAGTATTTAGATGTTTTGTCATTTGAAAATTTAGCGATTTATGTTTTTAGGCATTTAGTGGTTTATAGGTTTTATTTATACAATAAAATAATAAAAAAAAATTTATTATTTTTTCTCATTTTCATAGGTTATAACCTTTGAAAATATAATAATATTTAAAATTTTTTTAAATGTAAATATAATATTTTAGTTATAATAATATTAATAATTATATATTATATAAATTCAATATAAAAAATTTTATTGATAGATATTGTAATAATGATCAAAAATTAAATTAATAAACTATTAATAAAAAGATAGAAATTAATTAAAAAATATTTACAAAACCAAAATTGATTCAAAATTAAAGTAAAATATATTACTGGATAATAATTTTAAATTTATAAATTTTTACTTCTTTTCTATGCGTATATATATATTATTTCATTAAAAATAAATTATTTAAATTATATTTGTCGCACTCATAATTTATTTTGTAATAAATATTTCTATAAAAATAAACTAATAATTTTTAAAATGAACATTTAAAATTATAATAAATAGGAATAAAGATGAGATTTATTATTTATTATGTATTATATATCGGTTTAATGGTTACTGTATTTAGGCATTATGGGGTCTAGGAGTTTACTTATTTAACTGTGTATGCATTTAGTGGTTTATAGGTTTTATTTAAAAAATAAAAAACAAAAATTTATTTTTATTATTTTTTGATATTTTCAAAGGTTTTAACCTTAGAAAATATAATAATTTTTAATTTTTTTTTCAAAAGTGAATTCAATATTTAGTTATAATAATCATTATATTTATATATCATATAAATTCAATATAAACTATTTTATTGATAAATATTCTAATAATAATCAAAAAATAAATTAATAATCTATTATTAATAATATAGATATCAATTATAATATAAATATAAAACCTAAAATGATTCAGAAGCAAAGCAAAATATATTACTATATAATAATTTTTTGTTTTGAAATTTTTGTTTCTTTCAAATAGTTTATATATATTATTTTGATGAAAAATAATTTATATAAATTATATTTGTGTAACTCATAATTTATTTTGTAATTAATATTTATATAAAAATAAACAAATAAATAATAAAATTTGAATATGTAAAATTAAAATGAAAAAAAAATGAGATTTATTCTTTATTATTTAGGATATATCGGTTTAATTAATATTAGATCAGTCTCACTAATAATTTATTTCATAATTAATATTTCTATAAAAATAAACTGATAAATAATTAAAATAAAAATTAAAATTATACTGAATAATTAAAATAATTTATTTTGTTCCTCTCTCAACTCTAGAATGATTCCTAAAGCTCTAACCAAAATAATAGGAGCTTTTACTTTATCTCTAATATGTCTCATCATATTTAATGTTGAATCACTGGGCTATCAAAGGTAATTTGACTCAAGTTCGTTATCAGACTAAACCAAAGTTGTAGCCCTATGTTTTGAAATAGCTAGTTGTTGAGATTTCTATTTATATTGATTAATGTAATTTCTTCTAAAATATCTCTCATGCACACAATCAAAGCAATTTTTTTAAAACATAGTTCACCTCTAAAAAAATAATCTCCTTGTAGCCTATTAGAACAAACTAACCTCATGGAGGTTTGAGCAGGGCAAGAAGTATGGGCTCTCTTTCAATCAAGAATCAAAAGATTTATTTTATTGGCAGGTCTAAGCCTTTTTTTATATCCTCATTAATATGAAAAGTATCATTTCTTTTTTTATATATTAAATGAGTTATGTATACAAGCGCACAATACGTAAAAATGTGTAAATGAATCATATTCAAACGTATAAAAGCTTTTAATCATTGCTCAAAATATTAGTCTTGAATATTGACACTCGAGGTCACAAATCAAAGGAAAAAGCCATAGTGATATTTCCAATCCCACGAATTTTAGCCATAGAAAGTTATAAAGAGTAGTACTCGATCTTTAACTATTTATAGGGTCATGACTTTTGCACTTGAGGAATGTCCAAAGTTACAATCATTTCTAGTGCAATGACTTTGCAATATAAAGATAAAATGCATATGCTATGGTCAATCCAATACTATGACCTAGTATTATAGTGATTAAATATGTATTCACAATCATTCTTAGTGCCATAACAATATGTTCAACAGAGAGATACAAGTTATGGCATATTCTCATCGATATGATTTTGTGTTCTAGAGACAAAATATACAATCATGACCATTGCTAATGCTACAATAATCTAAAGCAAGAAAGAGACTGAATCCATAACTCACCCCTTGAGTCATGACTTTGTGTTACATATACTAATAGATAAATCTGTGACATTCCTAAAAGTTGTGAATTTCAATTTTAATTTACCACTTAGTCATTTGATTATAAAAGTGCAAAAATGAGATTTAAGATTTAGGGTTTATGGATTAGGGTTATAGTTTATGGTTTAAGATTTAGGATTTAAATTTAGGGTTTATTGTTTTTTTGGTTTTTTTTTTTGGAAAATACACACTTTATCTATCATTTAGGCACACAACTTACAAGAGTCTAAAAAGCTGACTAATTTAGGCTAGCCCACAAAATCTTATGAACCTTAATGATTCTATGCATAAAATACATAAAAAACATAATGCGTAATAATTCCAAGCGTAAGAATACAACTAAAATCACCTGGCAATCTCGGACTTCAGAGTTGGCATTAAGTCATTATGCGCACTACGTCCTTTCCATTCGGATTTTTCCAAGCCTTTTGGAGGAACCTGAATGATGCACAATATTAAAATTATGCAGATATAAGATTGTGCATGTGTGTGACATTCAGCATCAAGCGTTTGCCTATGTCATTGCTATGCAATGGAATACATGTAAAACTGAATACACAAAAATCCACAAGTCCATATCTACGGCACTTTGTCAATTCATTCTCACCTCTGAATTCCACATTCCTTTGCTCCAATGATCCTCAAAAGAGTATCTCTTGGGTTAGAATGCTTCCTATTCGAGTTCAATAAGTGGCTATAAGTTGCACCGATAAAATATCAAAAAATTTGCATGCATCGGTGTGCATGTGTGATGAGGTCCATCTTATAGTATAATTATCTACGCGTACAACCAAGCTAGAATACAAGTAAAATTATAAAATGCAATAAAGATGGGTCTTCTGCTCCCGGGAGTGTAGCATCGCCTAATGTGTATTTACAAAATGCATTAGTGGGCCCCACTTATAGATACTCATGGGTCCAGTTGCCCTCATTGCATGCTACATAGAGAACAGACAAGATTGTGTGTGTTAGTATGTAATGACCTGTCTCTACAAGTACGTGGTGCATACAAAGTCCAAAATACAAATAAGACTACAAACATAAACTACAAGTTTGAATCTTTTCCTCCCGTGTGGCTGGTCTTGACTCCATTGCTTAGTGGCCCTACTTGGTGATGCTTCAAATTTTGCCGGCTCTTCAATTAATCATGGATTACCCGCTACTCCTGTTGGGCGACGATTGGATGGCCCTCTTTACTGCCTGATAGGGCTAGTGGGACCCACTCCTAGTTGCTCATGGGTTTACTCCCGACCAATTTGCTCAATCTCGTCAGTTGTCTGAATGTTATCATCCCGGCTTGCTAGTGGGGCCCTCTACAAGCTGGTGGTCTATACTTCTGGCTGCTTCCAGGACTTTCTGGCCCCTCTAAATTATACACCAAATGGATAAGAATATGTGCACGTGTGTACTGTGGTCCGTCGCTATGTGTGTGTGGTGCAGTAGTATTAGGGTTTAGGAATTTAGTAATTTAAGTATTTAGTTATTTTGTGGTTTATAGGTTTTATTTAAATAATTAAATAACAAAAAAAATATTTTTATGATTTTTTCTCATTTTCATGGTTATAATCATTGAAAATATTATAATTTTTAATTTTTTTTCAAATGCTAATACAATATTTAATTATAATAATCATAAAAATTAAATATCATGAAAATTCAATATAAATAATTTTATTGATCGATATTATAATACCGATCATAAAATAGATTAATAAACTATTATTAATAAGATAGATATTAATTAAAATATATTTGCAAAACCTAAAATGATTCAAAATCAATGTAAAATATATTACTAAATAATAATTTTTTATTTTTAAATTTTTGATTCTTTTTATAAGCTTATTAATTTTTTTGATGAAGATAAATTATTTAAATGATATTTGTTTCATTCATAATTTTATTTTGCAATTAATATTTCTATAAAAATAAACTAATAAATAATTAAAATGAATATTAAAATTATAATGAATACAAATAAAAATGAGATTTATGATAAATTATTTAGGGTATACCGGTTTAATGGTTTAATTATTTCGGAGTTTAGGAGTTTAGTGATTTAAGTGTTTAGGCATTTAGTAGTTTATATGTTTAATTAAAATTATGAAATAACAAAAAATAATTTTTAAAATTTTTATCGATTTTGAAGGTTATAACCTTTATAAATATAATAATTTTTAAATCTTATTCAAATGTGAATACAATATTTAGTTATAATAAACATAATAATTATATATCATGTAAATTAAAAATAAACAATTTTATTGATAGATATTAATAAACTATATATAAATATAAATATAATAATGATCAAAAAATAAATTAATAAACTATTATTTAGTGATATATTTTTATATCTTATTTATAAATACTTAAACCTTTAAATATGGTTTAAATGTTTAAGTATTTAAGAGTTTTCTGGTTTTGGGGTTTAGTAGTTTAATGATTTAAGCGTTTGGGCATTTAGTAGTTTATAGGTTTTATATAAATAATAAAATAACAAAAAATTTATTTATGTGATTTTATCTAATTTTCAAAAATGATAACCTTTAAAAATATAATATTTTTTAAATTATTTTCAAATGTAAATATTATATTTAGTTATAATAATCTTTATAATTATATAACATGTAAATTCAATATAAACAATTTTATTGATAAATATTCTAATAATGCTCAAAAAATAAATTAATAATCTATTATAAATAAGATATATATCAATTATAATATAATTACAAAACCTAAAATGATTCAGAAGCAATGCAAAATATATTACTATATAATAATTTCTTGTTTTGAAAATTTTTTTTCTTTTAAAAAGTTTATCTATAAATTTTTGATGAAAAATAATTTATATAAATTATTTTTGTCTATCCCAATTTATTTTGTAATTAATATTTATATATAAATAAACAAATAAATAATTAATATCAATATTTAAAATTATAATAAAAAAAATGAAATTTATTATTTATTATTTATTATTGAGGGATACCGGTTTAATTTAAATTTGATCTGTCTCACTAATAATTTATTTTGTAATTAATATTTCTATAAAATAAATTGATAAATAATTAAAATAAAAATTAAAAATTATACTGAATAAAAATTAAAATGAGATTTATGATTTATTATTAATGTATACCAGTTTAATGATTTAAGTATTTAGAGGTTATATCGTTAGGATTTTAGCGATTTATGTTTTTAGGCTTTTAGTGGTTTATAGGTTTTATTTAAAAAAAATAACAAAAAAAATTTATATAATTTTTTATCATTTTCGAGGTTATAACATTTGAAAATTTAATAATATTTAAAATTTTTTGAATTTTTTAAACAATATTTTGTTATAATAATATTAATAATTATATATAATATAAATTTAATATAAAGAATTTTATTGATAGATATTATAATAATGATCAAAAATTAAATTTATAAACTATTAATATAAAGATAGATATTAATTAAAAAATATTTACAAAACCCAAATTGATTCAAAATTAAAGTAACTTATAAAAACTTGATAATAATTTTTAATTTTTAAATTTATACTTATTTTATAAACGTATATTTTTATTAGATAAATTATATATTATTTAAAATATATTTGTCCCACTCATAATTTATTTTGTAATAAATTTTTCTAAATAAATACACTAATAAATAATTAAAATGAATATTTAGAATATAATAAATAGTAATAAAAAATAGATTTATTAATTATTAAGTAGTATTTAGCGGTTTAATGGTTTATGTATTTAGGCATTACGAGATTTAGGAGTTTACTAATTTAACTTTATATGCATTTAGTAGGGCTGCTCACGGGACTCGGAGATTCGCAACCCGACCCGAAGTCTTGTCGCGAAAGAATCGGGACTGAGAAAAATCCGTTGACTTTGACTTTTCCCATCCCGTTCTGTCACGTATTTTTTCTTTTCGGATGGTTCCGGATCTTAAGCAATATCTATTCCGAGAACCGTCTCGTCCTAAAAAACCGATACTAGATCCAGGAATATATATATATATATATATAACATGAAGATGCCACCAATTACGCTAATGCCCATCCAATTCCGACACACCTATTGCTGTTCCGATGAATTCCAGGCCACCTCACGCCGTTCCAGTCATGTTTAATTAGATCTAGCCCTTGTCCTTCGCACTTCTGGTTGCCTCCACCGTGTCCTAGATGCCACCAGAGTTTTGGTTTATTTTTGTGATTAGAATTGAGTGATTAATTATTATTATGTTCTCAGTCATTTTTGTTGAGTATTTGTTGTGCTCTTGTGTTGGGCCGAATGAGTGGGCCGAATGTGTTACAGTCAGTTTTGTAGAGCTTGCTTGTTTGAAATATTTATATGTATTTATGCTTAATATATCATATTAGTTAATGGCAATGCAGATGGCACAATCCATCGGTAAACAAAAAATACAATAAATTGAAGATGATCACATCTCAAATGATCAAAGTACTGGTAAATCCAATCACCATTTTTTAACGAACCCTTTTATTGTTAGCGAAGGTTCTTAAATTCCAATTGTAAAAGTAAGTCAAGGTACATCTAAACCTCAAGCTCATAAAAAATATAAGTCTGCTGTTTGGGAAACTTATGAGATATTAGTTGATTCAAAGGTAAATGAAACTGGTAGGGCACCTTGTATATGGTGCAGGAAAGAATACTTGGCAAAAAGTGATCAAGGTACTTTGGGTTCATGGAAATACTTGAGAAAGACTTGTAGGAAATTTCCACACAAAAAATAATTAATAGAAGCTGACAAAGGTAAAGACAAGTCACAATCTTTGTCAAATTTCACTAAAGGTACTAGTTCAGAAGATAACAAATTAACTTGTTGGCAATTTGATAAACAACTAGTTAGGGAGGCTTTGGTGAAAATGATCATAAAAGATCAATTGCCTTTTTGTTTTGTCGAGAGGGATGAGTTTAAGGAGTTTTGTAAAGTTAGTGTGCCTCAATTTAAAATTCCATCTAGGCATTCTATATTGAGGGATTTTTTTTGTTTGTTTGTGATGGAAAAGAAGAAATTATTTGATAGCATATCATCTCATTGTAGTAGAGTTTCATTAACTACCGACACTTGGGCTCTCATTCAAAATTTGTCTGATATATGTTTGACTATTAATTTCATTGATTTTTAATGAAATATGCATAAAAGGCTTTTGAACTTTTGTGTAATTAAAAGTCATTCTGGAGTTAATATTAGAAATGATATTGAGTTTTGCATGAATGAATGGGGTTTGAGAAAGTTATTGTGTATTACTGTTGACAATGCATCAAATAATAATGTTGTAGTTGAACAATTGAAAAAAAGGCTTGTGAAGAAAAGTGTTGTACCTTTGAGAGGCGAGCATTTTAATATGAGATTTTGTGCTCATATCCTAAACTTAATTGTTAGAGATGGAATTGCAGTAGTTGAGGGTGCTATTGAAAAAAGTTAGAGGTGTGGTGAAATATGTGAGGAGCAGTCCTAAAAGATTGGATATGTTTAAGTTATGTGTTGAAGAAGCAAACTTGACATATGGACCTTCATTGCAATTAAATTGTCATACAAAATAAAATTCAACTTATTTGATGCTACAAAGTGATATAAAATATCAAAAAGAATTTGATAAGTTGGAGGACAAAGACAAAAGGTTTTTGAAGAAGTTTGGTTCAAACGTTCGAACTGAGAGAGACTGAACAAACTCCAAAATTTTGGCTCGTTTCTTGATAACTTTTTATGAGGCAACTTGTAAATTTTCTGGCTCATAAAATTCTACCTCTAGTGTTTATTTTCTTGAGATTATTCGAATTTTGAAAAATATTGAGCTTTGTGAAAATAGTAGAGATACAATGGTGTCTGAAATGGGTATTAAAATGAGGCATTAATTCAACAAATATTGGATTTCTCCTCAGTCAACAAATATTATGTTTTTTGTAGCAGTAGTATTGAATCCTAGATATAAGCTCAAATATCTCAATGTTAAGTATACTTAGCATTATGGAGAGGAATTGGCTAAAAATTTGGTGAAGAAGGTTATATATGCTTTAAATGAGATGATGGATGATTATAAAGATTTAAATGAAGATGAATCAAAAGAAGATGCTTTCTCTTCTACTGTGTTGAAGAAAAATGATGATTTCTTTGATGGTAGTGATACTTATGTTGATGATTTTTTTGTTGAATTGGAGAAAGAACAAGAAGTTGCAGCTTTGGAAGAGTTGGATAGGTATTTTGAAAACAAACTTGAAAAAAATAGAATTGATTTTGATCTTCTAAATTGGTGGAAGGTAAATGAGGTTAAGTATCCTTTTTTGGCAAATGTAGTAAGGGATGTATTTGCTATCCAAGAATCTACTGTGGCCTACGAATCTACATTTAGCATTAGGGTGAGAACTTTAGATAAATTTAAGAGTTATTTAACACCTATTACAGCTGAAGTTCCCATATCTCTACAAGATTGATTGAGAAGCTCAAACAAACCTTTTGAAATTGAAGAATTAGTTCAAGACCTTGATGATAATGAATCAGGTTAGTATACAAAACTTTTATAATTTTAATTTTAATTTCTTTATTTTATTCATTCAATTTAATAAAAATATGATTCAATTACAATTTTTAGAGGGGTCAAAAGTTCCAAATATTCTTCCAACTATAGTTGTCCAACTATATTTGGAATGGATATATTAAATTTTATAAGGTAATATTTTGTATTTTTATTACTCTTTCATCTTAGAAATTTATGTCTACATGATTAACATGTTTTCATCTTTGGTTGTCCTTCTACAGTGGAAGAAGAAAGGGGTTGAGTTGTAGAAGAGATAATTAATTGGGTTTGGATTTTCGTTTTTGTTCCGGGATGGACCTTTGAAATGATTATTATCATGGTTGTTATTAGTTGGATTTTTTTTGTTATATTAAGCTGTCTAATTTTAGCAATTACTTAAGTAGTAATTAATGCTACCAATGTTTATGATCATCTTTAGCTATTCCTTAATATATTAAGTAATTGTTTAAAAATTGTAGTATTGCTATTATGTTTAACTTTCACTCGTCTGCACAAAGCCAACTTGTGACAAAACAAGGAACCAAATTAAGCACATAACTCGGTCCCGTTCTATTTAACATTTCTATCATTTTCTACACATCAAAGCTTTTTACAAGGTAATGGAACTCGTTTGCGGTATTCAGCCTATTTGACAAAACAAAATTGGCCCAATTTGAGTTTGAAAGATACATAACTTAGGAATGATAAATGGTACAACAAAAGGTTTCAACATGAACTAACTTGGCCGATTTGAAGAAAATAAATCAAAAAAAATGTCCGAACTCGGTTCCGTCCCGGAACCATTTTCTCCTATCCAAAATCCCTGAACTCCTTTTCGTCCCATCCTGGTATTTTCAACCTATGGGAAGGGTCTGGATATTCAAAAAAAAATCTCCGAACTGTGGGAAGGGATTGGTTTTTTGTTATCCCTATCCCGTCCCGTCACATGAGCACCCCTAGCATTTAGTGGTTTATAGGTTTTATTTATAAAAAAAAATAAAAAAAAATTATTTTTATTATTTTTTGATATTTTCAAAGGTTATAACCTTTGAAAATATAATAATTTTTAAATTTTTTTCAAATGTGAATACAATATTTAGTTATACTAATCATTATATTTATATATTATATATTTTCAATATAAACAATTTTATTGATAAATATTCTAATAATTATAAAAAAATAAATTAATAATCTATTAATAATAAGATAGGTATTAATTAAAATATAATTATAAAACTTAAAATGATTCAGAAGCAAAGAAAATTATATTACTATATAATAATTTTTTATTTTTTATTTTTTTTTCTTTTAATAAGTTTATCTATATTTTTTTGATGAAAAATAATTTATATAAATTATATTTGTCTAACTCATAATTAATTTTGTTATTAATATTTATATATAAATAAACAAATAAATAATTAAAATGAATATTAAAATTATAATAAAAAAATGAGATTTATTATTTATTATTAATTATTTAAGGATGTCGGTTTAATTTAAATTAGATCCGTCTCACTAATATTTTATTTTGTAATTAATATTTCTATACAAATAAATTGATAAATAATTAAAATAAAAATTTAAAATTATATTAAATAAAAATTAAAATGATATTTAAGATATATTATTAATGTATAATAGTTTAATAGTTTATGTATTTAGAGGTTTTGTAGTTAGAAGTTTAGAGATTTATGTTTTTAGGCTTTTAGTGGTTTATAGGTTTTATATAAAAAAATAAAACAACAAAAAAATTTTGTTTAATTTGTAATCATTTTCATAGGTTATAACCTTTGAAAATGTAATAATATTTAAATTTTTTTCAAAAGTGAATTCAATATTCAGTTATAATAATCATTATATTTATATATCATATAAATTCAATATAAACAATTTTATTGATAAATATTCTAATAATGATCAAAAAATAATTTAATAATCTATTTTTAATAAGATAGATATCAATTAAAATATAATAAAAAATCTTAAAATGATTCAGAAGAAATCAAAATATATTACTGTATAATAATTTGTTGTTTTGAAATTTTTTCATCTTTTAAAAAGTTTATTTAATTTTTTTATGATGAAAATTAATTTATATAAATTATAATTCTCTAACTCATAATTTATTTTTTAATTAATATTTATGTAAAAATAAACAAATAAATAAATAAAATGAATTTTTAAAATTATAATGAAAAAAAAATATATTGAGATTTATTCATTATTATTTTGGTTATACCTGTCTAATTTAAATTAGATTTATCTCACTAATAATTTATTTTGTAATTAATATATCTATAAAAATAAACTGATAAATAATTAAAATAAAAATTTAAAACTACACTTAATAAAAATTAAAAAGAGATTTATGAATAATTATTAATGTATACCAGTTTAATATTTTAAGTATTTAGAGGTTTTTTCGTTTATGACTTTAGCGATTTATGTTTTTAGGGATTTAGTGGTTTATAGGTTTTATTTAAACAGTGAAAAAACAAAAAAAAAATATTTTTCATATTTTTTCGCATTTTCAAAAGTTATAACCTTTGAAAATATAATAATTTTAAATTTTTTTAAAAATGTGAATACAATATTTAGTAATAAATATAATTATAATTATATATAATATAAACTAAATATAAACAATTTTATTGATAGATATGATATCAATTATCAAAAAATAAATTAATTTGATATTATTAATATGATAGATATAAATTAAAATATAATTGCAAAACCTAAAATTATTCAAAATCAAAGTAAAATTTATTACCAAGTAATAATTTTTTTTTTAGTTTTTGCTTCTTTTTATAAGCTAATTTTTTTTAATGAAAAATAAATTATTTAAATTATATTTAAGGTTTACGAGTTTAAAGTATTAAGTATTTAGTGGCTTTTGTATTTAGGAGTTTATAGAATTAAGTTCTTAGGCATTTAGTGGTCTATAAGTTTTATTTAAACAATAATATAACAAAAAATTTATTTTTATTTTTTTTTCTAATTTTTGAAGGTTATAACCTTTGAAAATATAAAAATTATAAATTTTTTTCAAATATAAATATGATATTTAGTTATAATAATCTTAATAAATATAAGTCATTTATATTCAATATAAATAATCACATTGCTAGATATTATAATAATGATCAATAAATAAATTAATAAACTATTATTAATAAGATAGATATTATTTAAAATATATTTGCAAAATCTAAATTTATTCAAAATCAAAGTATATATTACTAAATAATAAATTTTTTTAATATTTTTCTTTTTTTATAAGTTTATATTTTTGTTATTGAAAATAAATTATTTAAATTATATTTGTCTTCCTCATAAATTATTTTGTAATTTATTTTCTATAAAAATAAACTAATAAATAATTAAAATAAATATTTAAAATTATAATGAATACAAATATTATTGATATTTATTATTTATTATTCAGGATATAATGGTTTAAGTATTTAGGTGTTTTGGGGTTTAGTCATTTAAATGTTTATGCCTTAAGTGATTTTATTTAATTTTTGAAGGTTATAACCTTTGAAAATATAATAATTTTTACTTTTTTTTTAAAATGTAAATATAATATTTAGTTATAATAATCTTGATAATTATATATAATGTAAAATCAATATAAATAATTTTATTAATAGATATTATAATAATGATCAATAAATAAATTAATAATCTATTATTAATTAGAATGATATAAATTAAAAAATAATTGCAAAATTTAAAATTATTCAAAAATAAATTAAAATAAATTACTAAATAATAATATTTTGTTTTAAAAATTTCGCCTCTTTTTATGATCTTATATTTTTTTGATAAAAAATAAATTATTTATATTATATTGGTCTCACTAATAATTTATTTTGTAATTAATATTTTTATAAAAATAAACTAATAAATAATTAAAATGAATATTTAAAATTATAATGAATACTAATAAAAATTAGATTTATTATTTATTATTTACAGTATACTAATTTAAAGGCTTATGTATTTATGGGCTTCGGGGTTTAGAAGTTTAGTCATTAAGATTTTGCTATTTTGTGGTTTATAGATTTTATTTAAAAAATATAATAACAAAAAATTTATTTTTTTATTTTTTCTTATTTTCAAATTTTATAACCTTTGAAAACTTAATAATTTTTTAATTTTTTTAAAATATGAAAACATTATTTTGTTATAATAATCTAAATAATTATATATTATGTAAATTCAATATAAATAAATTTTTTAATAGATATTATGATGACGATAATAAAATAAATTAATAAACTATTATTAATAAGATATATTTTAAATAAAATTTATTTGCAAAACCTAAAATGATAAAAAATCAATGTAAAATATATTAATAAGATAGATATTAAATAAAACTATTATTAATAAGATAAAATATACATGTTTAAAAGATTATATATTTAGTAGTTTTAGGATTTAAGAATTTAGTGATTTAAGTGTTTAGGCATTTAGTAGTTTATAAGTTTTATTTAAAAAGTAAAATAACAAAAAAAAAATTTTTGTTATATGTTCTCATTTTTGAAGGATATAACCTTTGAAACTATAACAATTGTTAAATTTTTTTTAAATGTGAATACTATATTTAGTTATTATAATCTTAATAATTATATATCATGTAAATTCAATATAAACAATTATATTGATATATATTATAATAATGATCATACAAAAGATTAATAAACAATAATTAAGAAGATAAATATTATTTAAAATATATTTACAAAACCTAAAATGATTCAAAATGAAAGTGAAATATTTTACTAAATATTAATTTTAATTTTTTAAATTTTTGTATTCATTTATATGCTTATATATTTTTTGATGAAGAATAAATTATTTAAATTATATTTCTCTACCTATTAATTTAATTTTTAATTTATATTTCTATAAAAATAACTAATAAATATTTAAAATGTATATATAAAATTATAATGAATACTAATAAAAATGAGATTTATCATTTATTATTTAGGGTATACCTATTTAATGGTTAAATTTATTGGGGTCTTGGGGTTAATGAGTTTATTGATTTATATGTTTACACATTTAGGTGTTTATAGATTTTATTTAATCAATAAATAAAAAAAATTATTTTTATGAATTTTCGTGATTTTCAAAGGTTATGACCT
>JAREIK010018591.1:0-15000 GCA_029783825.1 Sapria himalayana
TATATATCTATTCTTAACTATTTGTATATCCATTTTTTATATGTATATATCTTTATGTCTATCTTTTTGTATATATTCTGCTATCTATTTGTTTTTATCTATATCAATCTATCTATGCTATTTATCCCTTTCTAACTGTATATCTATCGATTTATTTATCTATCATTCTAATTGTTTATCTATTTGTCTATCTATTTGTGTATCTATCAGTCAATATATATGTCTATCTATTTGTATTTATTTGTCTATATATCTGAGTATCTATATGTCTATCTATTTTTTTATCTATCTATCTTCTTTGTACATATCTATATGTCTATCTTTTTGTCGATCATTTTATCTTTCTATCTATCTAATTATCTATCAATCTGTCTATCTATCAATCTAATAATCAATTAATTTATCTATATATATATATATATATATATATATATCTATTTATCTATTTATCTATTTATCTATTTATCTATTTATCTATTTATCTATTTATCTATTATATATATATATATATATATCTCTCTCTCTCTCTCTCTCTCTCTACCTATCTAACTATCGATCTATCTATCTATTTAACTATCAATCTATCTATTTAACTATCAATCTATCTATATATTTATTTATCTATCTATATATCTATCTGTCTGTCTGCCTATCTATCTATCATTCAATCTGTCTATTTATCTATATATCTATCTGTCTATCGATCTATTTATCTATCTATCCATTAATCTATCAGTCAATCAATTATCTATCTATTTGTCTATCTATTAGACTATCTACATGTCTATATATATATATATGTTTATATATTTGTATATTATTTGTATATCTATCTATCTATATGTCTATATATCTGTTTATCTATCTATTTTTCTTTTTGACTATCTTTCTTTCTTACTTTCTATTTTTTTTTCTATCTTTATATATATATGTTAATTTATTTATCTATCTATATGTATGTTTATCAATTATTCTATCTATTAGTCTAATAATATGTTAATCTTTATATCTACCTATTTGTCATATATTCAATTTATCTGTCATTCAATCTATCTATTAATCTGTCATTCAATCTATCTATTAATCTATCTATTAATCTATCTATTAATCTATCTATTAAGCTATCTATTAATATATATATCAATCAATCTATTAATCAATCTATCAATTTTTCTATCTATCTATCTATTTATCTATCTATCTTTCAATTTATATATCTATCTATATATCTATTTATCTTTCTATCTATCTTTCTAACTATCTATATGACTATCTATCTATTTATCTATTTATCTATATATATATGTGTTTATCTATCTATGTATCTACCTATATCTATCTTGTATCTATCTATCTATTTATCTACATGTATGTCCTGTCTATCTATTTATATATCTATCTATCATTATATATGTCTTTCTTTTTTTTTATCTATCTATCTCTATCAGTCTTTCTATATATCTATCTATCTGTCTGTCTATCTATCTATTTGTCTATCTTTTTGTCTATCTTTTTGTCTATCTCTATATCTATCTATTTGTCTATTTTTTGTCTAGCTATTTTTCTTTATGTCTATCTATTTGTTTATCTATATGTTTATCTTTGTGTCTATCTATCTATCTTTCTTTCTTTATTTCTATTTGTTTTTCTATCTATCTATCTATCAACATTTCTATCTTTCTATCTATTTATTTTTCTAGCTTTCTATCTGTTCAACTATTTCTTTATTTATTTGTCAATCTATATATATGTCTATCTATTTGTCTTTTATTTGTCTCTCTATATGTCTATCTTTTTTTTTATCTATATATATATATATCTGTGTCTATCTATTTGTTTATCTTTCTATCTAGCTATCTATTTTTTTATCTATCTATTTGTATGTCTGTATGTCTGTCAATCTATGTATATATCATTCTAATAATCTATTAATCTATATGTCTATCTATATGTCTATCTTTTGTCTATTTATCTACTTGTCTATCTATTTGCCTATCTATTTTTCTATATATCTATTTATCTACCTATCTATATATCTATCTATCTATATATCTTTCTGTCTATCAATCTGTCATTTTATCTATTTTTTTATTTATAAATCTATCTATCTTTCTTTCTATCTATCTCTCTATCTATTTGTCTATATGTGTGTGTGTGTGTGTGTGTGTGTTTGTCTATTTGTTTATTAATTGTATATCTATTATCTATCTATATGTCTGTCTGTCTATTTATCTATCTATTTATTTTTTTGTCTATCTATCTATTTATTTTTTTATATATCTATCTATTTATCTATCTCTCTATCTATCTATCTATCTATCTCTTAATTTATCTATCTATTTATCTATCTATCTGTCTATCTGTCTGTCTATAAATCAGTCTATCTATAAATTAGTCTATCTATCAGTCTAATAATCTATTAATCATTCTATCTATCTATTTGTCTATCTATTCGCCAATCTATTTTTATATTTATCTAACTATCAATATGCCTATAAATCTCTCTATAAATATGTTTATAAATCTGTCTATCAATCTATCTTTCTATTAATTTATCAATAAATCTACCTATTTGTATATCTATCTGTCTGTTTGTCTGTCTGTCTATCTATTTATCAATATATATATATAAACCTATCTATCAATCTATCTATTTCACTACCAATTTTTATTTCTTTCTATATGTCTGCCTATCTATATGTCTATCTCTCTATATGTCTATCTCTCTGTCTTTCTATCTATCTTTCTTGGTCTTGGTTTATTTAGATCTTCAGAGGTGTTGCCTTTGTGAAAAGTAATCACCTTTTACATGTATACACTCATGATCAAATAATAAACGATCTTATTGAATGCTAGTTTACATTCATCTTCTTAAAACAAAATTTTGGTTTTTCTTTTCCTTCTCTATGTTTTGGTTATTCTCTAAGAATACGATGATGGTTACCAATATATATGTATCGCACATGTGTGTGTGTGTGTTAGTCTGCTAGCATTTAAGTCATAAATGAATATTATATAATTATATATTTAAAACTCTTTTAAATAATAACAATTTAAATTAAAATCTTTATCAGATAAGGAATAAATTTATATATTATTATATTTTTAATTCTTTTAAAAA
The DNA here is from genome assembly GCA_029783825.1 of Sapria himalayana. Taxonomy (NCBI): domain Eukaryota; kingdom Viridiplantae; phylum Streptophyta; class Magnoliopsida; order Malpighiales; family Rafflesiaceae; genus Sapria; species Sapria himalayana. The sequence continues at coordinate 3,122 of JAREIK010018591.1, forward strand.
ACCCTGTACTGATTATTTTCTTATCCATTAAGAAAATATAATAGATTTATTATTTATTTAAATCAAGAATTTAAAATTTTTCAAAATTTAATAAAAACTAATTGTTATTTATAATTTAAAATAATCTTATCATTTAAAATTAATACAGAGAGTCAAAAACCATAACCATTATTATTATTTCTTAATGTGTGAACCTATAAGTTAAATTAATATTGACAGTATGCTTAACTCACATTTTGATCCAACAAGTCATAAGTGACCTCTAGCAATATATTATGACACCCCAAATTAAATGTAAACCTAATGATTCGAGGCAATCTTAATATTGTTAATGACAATCCTTTTGTTTCATGATATCTTGATAGAATATAAGACATGAAAAATATCAACCTTATATCATTTTATCTTTGATTACACAAAACCTAATTAGAGAGACTAAAAAATGACATTAATCTTTATCAATTTATTTGAGCATAGTTATGCATTTCTTAGTCTCAATTGTAGAGGGGCCCCAAAAGTATATCTCATATAATAAGAGGGACAAATTCTATTTTAATTATTTATATCTCACAACATAAATCTTATAATGTTCAAGTATAATATTTATAGTCATCTAGTTAAAAACAACGTTGATTATATCAAAGCATATTATTCTTTATGTTGAAAAATAAAGCAATCTCAAGTCATTGGATTTAATGACACAACTATTAGAGATTAAATTATGACTCTGAACCATTTATTAATTTCAAGAAGGGGCTATTCAAAATTTGTTCTAAACAAATAGATATAAATTTGAATTGTATATCATACACATATTCATCTCATGAAAATCAATCAAACTTTATACTAATCTTAATTCATTATTATTCTCATAATAAAAACTGATTTGGAATATTTAGAATAATTAAAAATATCATTCAGAAACATTATATATATTAAACAAGAAAATTAATTAAATAATTAATTCTCACAATAGTTCAAATACTAAGTCCATACTATATGCTTAGAGCACTATTACCAACAAATCTATCTATCTTTATTTCTATGAATCAATCCAATTAACTATCTATCTATTTGTCTATCAATATGATCAATATGTCTATCTATCAATCTATCTATCTATCTATTTATCTATCATTTTGTCTAAATAATATCTATCTAACTATATATCTATCTAAGTGTTTATTTATTTGTATGAGTGCCTTTCAATAAGTCTATCAATCTGTTTATCAGTCTATCTTCCTACCTACCTGACTCTATTTCTGCCTGCCTAACTGTCTGCCTACTTGACTATCTGCCTACCTAGTTGTCTGTCTGTCTATCTATTTAAATGCCTATCTATTTGTCTATCTATTTTTTTATATATCTGTATATTTATCGATCTATCTATCTATCTCTCCTTCTCGATGTGTATATCTATAAGTGATTTATATGTCTATCAATCTGTCTACCTAGATATCTATCTATCTATCCATCTATCTTTTTGTCTATCTATCTATCTATATTTATTTATTTATTTATATATTTATTTTGACATCTATCTGGCTATCTATCTATCTATCACTTAGCCCATGTATCTATTTAATAATCTATCGATCTATCTATCAATTTAATAATTTATCTATTTATCTATCTATCTATTTATCTATCTATCTATCTATCAATTTTTCTATCTATATGTATATCTATCTGTCTAGATTTCTATATATCTTTATATTTATATATTTGTCTATTTATCTATCTATCTATCTACTATCTATCTTTCAATCTATCTATCTATTTATCTATTTATCTATTTATCTTTCTGCCTTTAAATATGACTTTATAAGTTTATCTATCTATTTATCTATCTGTCTATATATTTATATATTTATTTGTCTATCTATCTATATACTATCTATCTATTTGTCTTTCTATCTATCCAGCTATCTTTCTATCTATCTAACTATCTATCTATTTATCGACCAATCAATCAATCAAACTATCTATCTATTAAACTATCTATAATTCTATGTATCAATGTGTCTAATAATTAGTCTATCAATCTATCTATCAATCTATCAATTAATATATCTATCAATCAATATGTCTCTATCAATTTATCTATCTATCTAGTTGTGTATCAATATATCTATCTAAATATCTAACTATCTATCTATCTTTCAGTCTATCTATCAATCTATCTATTTATCTATCAAATAGTTTATTGATATTTCTATCATTCTTTTGAACTAATTATCAATCTTTCTATCTATCGATTTATCTATTTTCTATCTATCTATTTATAAATCTTTCTATCTATCAGTCTGTCTATCTATCTATTTAACTATATGTCAATCTATTTGTCTATATATTTATCTATCTTTCTATCTATCTATTTCTTTATCTATTTGTAAATCTATATGTCTATCTATCCATCCATCTATCTATTTGTTTATATTTCTATATATATATATCTATCTATTTAGCTGTCAATCTATCTATCTATCTGTATATCTATCTATCTATTTATTTTTATACCTTTTTGTGTATTTTCTGTCAATATATATATCTACATACATACATACAATATATATATATATATATTTCTATATAATAATCTATTTATGTATCTATCCTTCTATATATATATATATATCTTTCTACCTAACTATCTATCTGTCTGTCAATTTATTTATCTATATATTTAACTATCTATCTATCTTTATATCTAAGTCTATCAAAATGTTTATAAATCAATCTATAAATATATTATCAATCTATCTAATGATCTATTTATCTATCTAACTATCAATTTGTTTATCATTATATTTTTCATTCTATTTATCAATCTATCTATATATTTATCTATCTATCTGTCAATCTATTTGTCTATCTATATGTATAACAATATGTCTATCTATCTGTCTATCTCTCTATCTATCTATCTATCTATCTTTCTTTCTATCTATAAATCTATCTTTCAATCAGTTAATCAAATTATCTATCTATCAATATATATGACTATCTACCTGTCTATTGGTTGGTTTTTCTGTCTATCTATCTATTTGTCGATTTGTTTGTTTGTTTGTCTATCTATATGTATGTCTGTCTGAAAATCTATCTACCTATATTTCTACCTGTCTGTCTACATACCTTTCGACCTGCTTGTCGACCAATCTTACTAACTAATTGTCTATCTATCTATTTGTCTACCTATCTATTTGTCTATATATCTATCTGTCGGTGAACTTACCTATCTATATACCTTTTAATTTATATGTTTATCTATCTATCTATCTATATTTCTATCTGTCTATCTATCTATATTTTTATCTATCTATCTATCTATTTGTCTATCTATTTATCTATCTATCTATATTTCTATCTATCTATCTATGTGTCAATCAATTTATCTATCTATTTGTCTATCATGTACCTATCTATCTATCTATATGTCTATCTATCTATTTGTCTATTTATCTATCTATATATCTGTTGAACTATCTGTCTATCTATCTATCTGACTATATATATATATGTCTATCCATCTGTATTCTATCTATCTATCTATAGATCTATCTATCTATTTTCTATCTATATGTCTATCTAGCTATCTATCTATCTATCTTATAATCTATGTATCTATACAATAATATTTTCATCTATTTGTCTATCTATCTATCTATCTTTTTGTCTATCTATCAATGTATCTATTTGTCTATATATCTATCTATCTGACTATCTATCTTTCAATGTATTTGTCAAATTATCTATCTATCAATCTATATTTCTAGTTGTCTATATATTTTTCTATCTATTAGTCTAACTATCTTTTTATCTATATATCTGTATATCTATCTATCTATCTATTTATTTATATATTTGTTTATCTATCTATATGTTTATCTATCTGTATATATATATCTATTTGTCTGCCTTTCTATCATTCTATCTATTTATATATATATCTATCTATCTTATGTTTATCTATATGTCTATTTTACTATCAATCAATCAATATATTATTATGTATGTTTGTCTATCTGTCTATCTTTCTTTTTATGCATCTGCCTATCTATCTTTCTATGTATCTCTCTAACTATCTGCCTATCTATCTTTCTTTCTTTATTTCTGTCAATCTTTCTTTCTTTTTATGCATCTATCTATCTCTCTGTCTACTAGTCTATAAAAAGTATATATATTTATTTATTTTTATATCTGTCTATCTATCTATATGTCACTCTATCTATTTTCAATCAATCTGTCTATCTATTTGTCTATCTATATGTCAATCTATTTGTCTATATATCTGTCAATCTCTCTATATAACTTTCAATCTATATGTCTATTTATCTTTCTATCTATATATATATATATATATATATATCTCTCTCTCTCTCTATCTCTCTCTCTCTCTGTATGTTTATCTATCTATTTGTCTATATATCTATATATGAATTTTGATATCAATTTGTATATCAATCTGTCAATTAATTTGTTGATCAATCGGTAAATCAATCTGTTTATCAAACTATTTACCAAATTATCTATCTATCTGTCTATCTATCTGTCTATCTATCTATCTATCTATCTAGTCTGTCTATCTAACTATCTATTTATCTTTATATCTATCTATCTATCTCTCTCTCTCTCTTTCTATTTATCTATTCCGTATATCTATTTGTCTATCTCACTATCTTTCTATCTATTTATCTATCTTTCTATCTATCTATATAGTTGTCTATCAATTTTTGTATGAATTTATCTACATATCTGTCTATCTATCTATTTATTTATCTATCTATTTATCTATATATCTATATGTCTATATATCTTTCTATCTATTTATCTTTTTTCTATATATCTATTTATCTATCCATCTATTTGTATATCAATCAATATATCTATTTATATACATTTTTATCTATCTGTCTATATATTTATCTAATAATCTATCTATCATTCTATCTACATATGTGGCTATCAATCAATCAATATATCTGTCTATTTATCTATCGGTCTATCGATCTATTTATCTATCCGTATATCTTATGCCTACCTATTTGTCGATATATTTATTTTTCTATCTATCTATATATTTGTATATCTATCTTTCTTTCTTTTAATCTGTCTATCTATTTATCTATCTAAATATCTATCAACAGTCAATCTATTTTTCTCTCAATCTCTCTATCGATCTGTCTATTAATTTGTCTATAAAAATATATATCAATCGATTAATAATTCAATTTTCTATATCTCTATCTATCTGTATATCTATATGTATATCTATCTATCTATGAATCTATCTATATGTCTATCCATCTATCTATCTATTTGATTATATAAATAAATGACTAACTAACTAATAATATATTTGTCTATCTATATATTTATTTGTTTACCATTTTAACTATCGGCCAACCTGTCTGTCTATCTATCTGTCTCTTTTATGTCTGTCTAATTGATTTACTATTTGCCTACCTCATTGTCTAACTATCTGTTTGTCTATTTGTTTATATGAATGCATATCTATCTAACTCTTTATATATCTATCTATCCGTCTATCTATCTATTTGTTTATTTAAATATCTATTTATCTATCTATCAATCTATATATATATATATATATCAATCTATCAATCTATTTATCTATCTACTTTTCTATTTATCCACTTATCTATCTATCTATATGTGTGTATATCTAAATAACTATCTATCTACCTACCTATCTATCTGTGTGTCTATATATTTGTCTATCTATCTCTCTATCTATCTGTTTATCTATCTATCTATCTGTCTGTCTATCTATCTATTTGTCTATCTATATATCAATCCGTCTATCTATCTATCTATTTATTTATATATCCATCTATCTGTCTATATATCTATTTATATATTTCTCTATATAACTATCTATTTGTCTTTATATCTATCTATCTATATATCTTTGTATCTATGTGTCTATCTATGTGTATATTTATCTATCTATTTATTTGTCTATCTATATATGTATTTGTATGTCTATCTAAATGTCTATCTAATAGTCTATCTAATAGTACATCTATCTATCAATCAGTCTGTCGATATATCTATATATCTATCTATCTGTCTTTCTAACTATCTATTTTTCTTTTTATCCATCTTTAGTCAATCTATCTACTTATCAATCTATCTTTCAATCTATCTACCTATTTATTTATCTATCTATTTATTTATCTGTCTTTCTATATATTTATCATTCTATCTATAAATCCATTGATCTATCTATTTATCTATTGATTTATCATTCCATCAATCTATCTATGTATTTGTCTATATAACTCTCTTTTTAACTCTCTATTTTTTTGTATATCTATCTATCTATATATTTTTCTATCTATGTGTCTATCTATCTGTCTATCTATCTTTTTTTTTATATGTCTATCTATATGACTATATTTCTATTATCTATTTATCTATCTCTATCTATTCAACTGTCTTTCTATCTATCTATTTATCTTTCTATCCATCTATTTGTATATCTATCTCACTCTCAATCTATCTATCAATCTGTCAATAAATCTATCTATCAATATGTCTTTCAATATCTCTATCTACCTTTCTATCTATCTTTATATTTATATGTCTATCAATCTATCTATCTATATATCTATCTATTTATTAGTCTATCTATCTATCTATCTATATATCTATCTATCTATATATCTATCTATCTATCGATAAATTTATCTATCTATTTGCCTTTCTATCTGTCTATCTCTGTATTGATCTATCTATCTATCTATCCATCTTTATATTGTATATTTATTTTTCTATCTATCTTTCTATTTATCTTTTTGTCTATCTATCTATTTGTTGGTCTATATTTATACCTATCTATCTATCTGTCTATTTGTCTGTCTGTCTATCTCTCTATCTATCTATCTATCTATCTATCTCTCTATCTATATATTCATATCTATCTTTTTATCTATCTGTCTGTCTAACTATCTGTCTTTCTATCAATCTAATGATTAGTGTATCAATCTATCTTTCTATTTATCTATTTGTCCATCTATGTGTCTATATATCGGTCTATCTATCTATTTTATTGTCTATTTATCTATCTATTTATCTGTCATTCTATTTGTCTATCTATTTTCTACCTATCTAACTTTCTTTCTTTCTATCAATCAATAAATCAATCTGTTTATCTTTCTTCCTATCTATTTGTCTATCTATCTGTTGGTCAATCAATATATCTATATATCTATCTATCTATCTATATATCAATTTATCAATCAATATATCAATATATCTTTCAAACTATCAATGTTTCTATCTATCTATTTTTCTATCTATCTATTTTTCTATCTATCTATCTATTTATGTGTCATTCAGTAATTCTATTTATCTATCTATCCATCTATCTATATGACTGTCTATCTATTAGTTAGTCTGTTTGTGATTTAGTTAGTTAGTCAGTTAGTCAATCTATCTTTCTATCTATTTGTCCATATGTCTACTTACCTGACTATCTACCTACCTGAATAAAAGATTTTGTCTTTCTATTAGTGTGTCTTTTTATCTATCTATTTAACTACCTCCTATTTTGTCTCTCTGCCTGACTGTCTGACTGTCTATCTATTTGTTTATATGTATATGTGTCTGTCTATCTCTTTATCTATCTGTCTATCTATTTATCAATCTAAAAATATTTCAATTTATTTATCTATCTATCTAGCCATATTTCTCTTTATCTATCGATCTCTATCTATCTGTCTATCTATTTATCTATCTTTCTAACTATATATTTGTCAAATTATCTATTAATTTATCTGTCTATCTATTTGTCTATCTATCTTTTTATCTATCTGTCTATCTATATTTCTATCTCTCTGTCTCTCTATCCCTATATCTATCTATTTATCTATTTGTCTATCTATATATCCATCTATTTATCTATATGTCGGTCTATTTATCTATCTGTTTATCTATTGTCTGTCTGTCTATTTATTTATCTATTTATCTATTTATCTATTTATCTATATACCTATCTATCTTTCCCTCTATCTACCTGTCAATCTATGTGTCTTTCTATCTGCCTATCTACCAATCTCTTTGTTCATCTATCTATATATGTTTATTTATCTATCTATTTGTCTATCTTTATATTTATCTATATGTCTATCTTTCTATCTATCAATCTATTTATCTATCTATATATTTATCCATTTGTCTATCTATCTATCTATCTATCTATATATCTATTTATCAATCAATCTATATATCTATCTAAATATCTAACTATCTATTTATCTATCTATCTATATCTATCTATCTGTCTGTCTGTCTATATATCTATCTATCTATATATCTATCTATCTTACTATCTGTCTATATATACGTCTATATATCTATCTATTTTTCTATCAGTCTATCTATCTTCCTATCTATTTATTTATCTTTCTGACTATCTATCTATCCCTATCTATCTATATGATGAATCTTTCTGTCTATCTATTTATCTATCTATATTTCTATCTAGCTTTCTATCTATTTGTCTATTAATTTATCTATCAATTTCTCTTTCAATCTGTCAATTAATTTGACTATATTTTTGTCTATTAATCTATCAATCATTTTGTCTCTCTAACTGTTTGTTATCAATTGATTTATCTATTAGTCAGTCAGTAATTATATCAGTTAGTCTATCTTTCCGTATGTCTATTTACCTGACTATTTGTTTGTCTTCTGTTAGTCTGTCATTTGGTCTATAAGTCATTTAGTCTATCTATTTATCTATCTATTTGTTTGTTTATCTATTTGCTCGACTGTCAAACTACCTGACCAACTTACTATTTGTCTGTATCTCTCACTACAAAAAAAAATTTCAAATAGCTTGGGAAAATACCCTAGCTAAATACATTTTTTTCGTTGCTAAATTGGATATAACGACAAACTAACGATGGAACTATTCCCAAGCTCAAGTGCTTATCACAAAAATTAATAAGGAAATATATTCCCTAGCAAATTAGCGAAGGAATATTCCCTAGCAAAACTTGCAAGGGAAAATTCCCTAGTTAAATTAGCGAGGGTAAATTCTCCAGCTAAATTAGCTAGGGTAAATTCCATAGCTAAATTAGTGAGGTTAAATTCTCTAGCTATTTTCATTCAAAATTTATTTTCACATTTTTAATTATTTACATAAAATTTAATTACATAATTTAAAATTTTTATATTAAATTTAATAAAAACATAAACTATACACAATTATTTATACTTAACAAAAATTAAAATCAGTTAATAAAATATTTTAATACAATATGTTACATAGTTAAAATAGAAACATAACAAAAATTGATCACATATTATTCTTCATCAATGTATCTAATGACCGTGCACAAAGTATAATTTGTTCATGAAATTGATGTTTCTTTCTCTACCCCAGCTCCTCAAAATCTTTATACTGCTCTAGCACCCGAGCATGTCCCTCCATTACCATCTGCATTGCTTTTTTTAGTTCTAGTCTGCATTTCCTCTCCACCTCCTACTCCTTCCTTGTATCTACCAATGCCCTTTTTGTATCTAGCTGCTCTTCCAACATCATTGTTTTAACCTTGCGATTAGTTGCTTGTATGTATACTTGTTCATGTATGTATGTCCCTTTGTGTGTGTGTGTAAATACTGACACATGTACTTTCATGTAGATACATATACCATGAAAGACAATAGAAGGTAATAAAATAGGGCTTAAAATACTCATATAATTCTCTTAGGCATGGTCAGCATCTTCTAGTTCTTTGTCCTCTAATACTCCACTCGGATAAAGAACATCGTTACACCTGCTCATGGAGCATGACATACTACATTTACAAACCAATAAAGAATACAATACAATGCTACTGATAAACAAATAGACTAGTGCATGCAAAATCAACTACCATTTGCTAGAAATTTCACACAACGAGATAATCATGAGTTTAATTTTAAATTACTGAATCAAGATTTCTTCAAGATTTCTAAACAACTATCCATCAACATATTCTTCTTTGTTGCCTGGGTTCACGCATTAGTCCATGGTTAATTAAAAGAAAGTTAGAAAGGAGTTTTGTACGAAATTAATATGTTTTAAATAAAAAATCCAAAATATGATGCTTGTTTGAAATATATTACCAAAGTAGTGTGTCTGGAAATAGTGTGGCAATAGTCATCATTGTGAATGACTGTTATTGCCATGCTATTGAATTTTAAAAATCAAGACCTTCATCAATGTCTACCTCACTTGATGATGCCGAATTTGGGCTTGAATTTGGGTTTGACATGAGATCTAGTTTGGATTCATTTCTACTTTCAATATTGCATCTTGGCCATATAGATTTCCAAGTGAGTGGCCAAAGTTTAGTTGGTGGTTTGATAAAGAAATGATGCAAAAATAGAAGATGATGAAGATGAATTTAACTTGATAGTTTTCTCTGTATTGAAATGGAGAAGCTACTTGTGGAAAGATCTCTTGATATGTTGAAGTTGATAGGATCACTCTAAATCATGATTAAAGAAAAAAAACAAATCATTTAATAGGAAGAAGATGATATAGATACATTCGAGTATGACAAGGTCATATTTCATATATATATAAACAAATAGGCACCTTATCATTGCCCCTCTTTTCTTCTTTATACTGATGGAGTCACAACTGTAGACTTGAGCAAGCAGAACCTAGAAATGTACTCATTATTCCAAACTTGAGTTTCTTTGTCGAAGTTAATGGAGCAATTAGGGCTGCATGTCGCACTTTTTGTAAGTAATCCAGATTCAATATTTTGCCATCCATTTCCACTCACATGTAGATGTTTTGCTCTTGCACCCATTTTTCTTCTTTTTTATAACTTAGTCAAATGTGTGACTGGTGAAATATAAAGTATATATGCACACATATATACAATAGCTGACACAACAGTACATATAAATGAGTGTGTGGGTGTATATGTGTGTGCGTGTCTTTGTGAGTGTTTATTTGAGTCATTGATGGGTAGAGTAAGTAACTTATATATTGCACTAGAGAAATCTAAAAGAAAAAAATAAAAAAAAAAAGAGAATCATTTTACCCATTGAGATTAAAGCTAAGATCCAGGCTTCCAACTAAACATTGACTAGATAAAGTTCCCAAATAGTCTCCAGAGAGGGAAAGCCTGCTTTACACTTGATATAAGTTTGAACTGTGGTGATTCCCATGAGCCATACATTTCCAGCCTCGCCACTTATTTTGTAGATCATACTTTGTATCTCTGTGATAATGTACTCTGTAATGTTGTTACCTGCTTGCCAACCATAATTTGGCCAGATATCAGAGACCCATTTAAGATCACCGACATATAAAACAACTCTTCTTTTCAAATAACCATCTATGATGCACTTAAGCACAATAAATTTCTGGTCAACATCTACTTTTGAATGATTCCTAAAAGAATAGAGGATATGTTACTAATCTAACCATTTCCATTTTCTCACTCACTCCTCTTACTACGCTCTCTATCCTTGCCACACACTCTTCTGTAATCACGATGTTTATTTTCTTCTTCTCTGTCGCCTTTAAAACCCTCACCACATCTTTGTTCTTTGTCAGTGTTTATAATGGCGAGCTTAAGTCCTTCCCCAATTGTTCAAATTGAGTGAAATAAAGAAATGGAGGAGAAGAGTTGGCTATGGTGAGAGGTTTTATGGCTCTTTCATGTATGAATTTTTGAGAACTGGAGTGATATTTGTAGGGGCAGCCAGGGCAGTGGATGTACTTCTGGAACAAATATCCATGGATACGGCTTGGTCAACCTTGTTTTTCACTAGGTTGGATGCCACACATTTTTCTATTATTCCTAATGCCTAAATTTTAATATTTTTAAAATTTAATAGCCGGC
>JAREIK010018591.1:17500-32912 GCA_029783825.1 Sapria himalayana
GAGATGAGCCCTCTAATAGCATTCAACCTTGCTTCGACATCTATGGTCTCGGCGTCACCCTGCACCTTAATCTCACCGAGCTTGAAGACAACCTCTCTCCATTTATGAGCCAATAAGCCAAAAGGAAGAACTTCTAGGGCTAAAGCAAAGCCCCTTCTAATAGCAGTGTTTTGATCAAAAAGTTGTTGTAGGTACTTTGAGGTCACACCTGCTGCATCACCATTATCTACAAGAACCAGGTTTGCTCAAACAAAGGGTTTCAGAGCACTAATAGCTATGTTATGTGAAGTTTAAAGGGGGAGAAGATAAATGGAGCTATAATGATATAATGGGTCATGTTGGAAAGAAATTAACTTGCAAGGTGTACGACCACTTGAATATGAGGGTTGGGATGTCTCAAGTTCTCATTGAAGGTATCAAGCAGACTTTGTGTTATCTTCTTGGATATTGGTAAATGACACAATGCAATACATTCTATCAATTGGGAGACAATGGAGTGCATCATCTCTCCCCCCTTACCTTGATAAAGACAAGCTTTCTCAATGCACCAACTATGCCAGCTACATCTTTCTGCTTATCTGCAAAAAAGAGTTTTTTTTTTCAAATGGCCTCGTTCATTGCTTTATTCCAATAAAAACTAAATATAGTTAAAATTCTTTTATATATAATGGCATATGATTATATAATTATACAAGTATTTAGATATAATATTTGTGTTTAAAATATTTTTATAAATGTTACTTATATATAATTATATATATGTAACACTTTTATAAATATTATATAGTATATATATCTCATTTATATAAATATTATAAATATTATATATTTATATAAAAATAAATGTGTTATATAAATGTTTACAAAAATGTATAAACATTTTATATGTTATAGAATTGTTATATAAAAATTATATAAATGGATAGTTTTATGTAAATGTTGTATAGATATTTTTAAACATTAATACTTACATATACATATATATATATATATATATATATATATATATATATATATATTATATATTTCTATAAACATATCAGTGTTTATATATAATGTACTACATGTGTGTGTGTGTGTGTGTGTGTGTGTTAAAGTATTGACATTTATATATAATGTCATGTGAATATATAAAAGTATAAAAGTTTATATATAATGTTATCTGTTTATAATATTTTTGGAGACAACAAAATTAGAACCCATAAACTTAAAGTTTGTTTTTTCTTAAGTTACAGAGGCAGAAAAAATTAAGTATAATTTGTTTTCTTAAGTTATAGAAGTAGAAAACTATATGCAAATATTTAGTATTTAAAATCAATAAAACCCTAAAAATTTAAACAGTAAAAGAACAAAGTTTACACAAACCATTTATTGATTCATTAATGTTGTAGAGTCAAAATCATATAAGTGATATGAAAATAGAAGAAAATAAAAGGAAAATTGGGGAAAAATTAAAAAAAAATTAAACCCAAATATTCTGTAAAAACCAAACTCAACTAGTGGTAATCAAATTGAGAGAGACAGAGATATGTATATAGCATTCTGAAGAAGAAAATCAATGATAATATTACTGGTAACAAGAAGAGGAAGATTTTATAGGTTACTCTCATATTTTCGTTTTGATTCTTCTCTTTTCGTCGTTCACTAAAAGAAAAATCTCATATAGCTAGGTAAAATTTCCTAGCTAAATGGGCATTTTCAATCGCTAAATGGGATATAGCAACGGATTAATGATGGAATCATTCATAGTCTAAAGTGGTCGTCGCTAAAATTTTGCAAGGGAATGTGTCCCTAGCTAATAATTTAGCGACGAAAAAATCTCTAGCAAACAAAATAATTTTTCTAGTTAAATTAGCAAGCTAAATAAGAGCTTTCACCACTAAACAAATATAACGGTGGAAGTTTTTCCAATCTAAAGTGCTCATCTCTAAATATTAGTGACAAAAATATTGTCCTTAGCAAAATAAATTTAGCAACTGGAAAAATCACTTGCTAAAATAAAATATTCCTAGCTACATTAGCTAGGGAATATTTCCTAGCTATTTTAATTTGAAACTATTTTCAGAATTTAATTTATTATAAAATTTTTAAATTAAATAATTTAATATATTTATATTAAATTGAATAAAAACAGAGACTATAAATTATAATTTATAATTAACAAAAAATAAAATCATTTAATAAATTATTTTAATACAATATTTTACATATTTAAAACAAAAAAAAACAAAATTTTATTACATCTTATTCATCAATGTATCTACCGATAGTGCATAAAATATAATCTATCCATGCATTGACGTTGCTTTCTCTCCCTTTGGTCCTCCGATCACCATTTTTCTTATGTGACAAAGTTGTCTGAGTCACGGCACATCATGTCTAGTGAAAATCCCTTCACTTATACAAGCTTTGTATGGAGAACAATGCGGTACCATATCTGTAAGAAATTTAAACCACTAAATTAAATAAAAATAAATAAAAAAAGTTATGTTTTGATAAATATGTAATACTACAATATATATGTGCATATATACTAGCATTTTACTCGTGGATATATTACAATAGTATATATACATAAAAACTATAGTATTATGTGTACATATATACTGAGTACAAATATGCTCAGTATATATGTACATAAAATATTGTAGTATTATATATACGTATATACCACATTTGTTGCTTTTGCTACTACTCCACAACTGCTACCGCTATTGTCGTTATAGTCACCGCTACTACCACTGCTGCCACTGTTGCTACCATTGTTACTTCTGCTACTGCCGCTACCACCACTGCCTCCGCTACCACTGCTGCCACTACTACTACCGCTAATAATAATAGTGGTGCGGGCAATGATGCTCGACTGATGAACTTCCATACCAACCACTCGTTTTGAGATTGAGTGAGTTTTTGATGAGGCGGTGAGCCGCCTCATCAAAATAGGACCCGATATTCTTCCTGGACTAGAATTACACAACACTGCACGAGCATCATTATCATCATCATCATCCTAAGCCCTAGTACAATTAGAACCGATCATTACAGAACCAAGAGCAAGAAAACGTATTTACTCATATATTCACTTTGTACCATGTGATAATTGCATATCAACACAAATACTAAAATATTTAAGATCTATAGCTTTATGGAAATTCTAATATACATGGCTTTTATTACCTACATTAGTAAGTAATGCACGATGATGAATAGACCAGCCCGAGCAATTATATATTCAAAAGTGTGTTTGTGTGTAAATGGGTGTGTATGTATGACAATCTATAAATGTCTATAAATAAATATATGCACCCACTTATGTATATACTCGGTATATACGTAGATATATACTCGGTATATATGTACATTTATACCAAGTATATTTGTATGTATATGCTACAGTATTATATGCACATATAAATACTCACATAGTCTTGAATGACACACACACTTGTACTTTAATGCAAATACACATGCCATCAAAGATAACAAAAAAAAATAATCTAAGACTTAAAAATAGGCATATAGGTCTCTCATGCATGGTTAGCATTTCTAGTTCTTTTTCCTTTGGTACTCCACATAGATAGAGAACATTGTTACACCTGCACATGGAGCATAACATACAACATTAACAAACCAATAATCGATAACAAGCAGTCACATATCTCAACTGTGATGACGTAGATGTGAACTGCGATGATGCAGATCTGCACAAAATAAGAGTGTCAAGAACAAACCTACGTTTGCATAGAATTAATTCTTTTGGTTCATCTCACTGCTTCAGAAGCTAAGGTGTTGTTCCTAGCACTATGGAGGACCAGCCAAGGCTTTTACATACCTATAATATGTTAAAATTCTACCCAAAAAATTCGAGGACACACAAACATATTCACATATATAAAAATAGTTATTATAGACATGAACAAATACAAATTAAAGTTAATAGTCATACAGCTTCAACAAAAAATTTAATTAAATAATTTAATATTTTTATATTAAATTGAATAAAAATAGAAACTATAAATGATAATTTATAATTAAAAAAATTATTTAATAACTTATTCTAATATAATTTTTTACACAATTAAAACAACAAAATAACAAAATTTTATTACATATTATTCATCAATGTGTCTACTAATAGTGCATAAAGTATAATCTATCCGTGCATTGATATTACTTTCTCTCCCTCTACTCCTCTGATCACTATTTTTCTACTGCGACAAAGCTATCTGAGTCACGTCACATCATGTCTAGTGAAAATTCCTTTCACTTATACAAGCTTTGTATGTGGAACAATGTGGTACCATATCTGTAAGAAATTTAAACCACTCAATCAAATCAAAATAAAAAATGTTTTGATAAATATATAATACTGTAGTATATATGTACATATACTAGCATTTAACTCGTACATATATTACGGGAGTATATGTACATAAAAACTACAGTATTATGTGTACATATATACTGAGTACAAATTAGGACGCGATATATACTAGCATTTAACTCATACGTATTTCCCTGCCAACCACTCATTTTGAGATTAAGCAAGTTTTTGATGAGGTGGGAAGCTGCTTCTCCCAAAATAGGACCTGATATTCCTCCTAGACCAGAATTACATGGCACTACACGAGAATCATCATCATCCTAAGCCCTAGTACAATTAGAATCAATCATTGTAGAACTAAGAGCAAGAAAACATATTTACTCATACGTTTGCTTTGTACCATGTGATAATTACATATTAACACAATTACTAAGATTTTTAAGACTGACCTTTTTCTGTCTGGCTAGCCTGGACCAGAAATATCTTCATCCTTCAGCTTTAGGAAAAATCTAAGGTCCATGGCTTTTTTTACATGCATCAGTAAGTAATGCATGATGATGAACATACCAGCCAGAGGAATTATATATTCAAAAGTGTGTCTGTGTGTAAATCGGTGTGTATGTATGACAATATATACATGTCTGCAAATAAATATATGCACCCACTTTGTATATATTTGGTATATACGTACGTATATACTACAGTATAAAAGTACATATATACCAAGTATATATGTACGTATATACTACAGTATAAAAGTACTTATATACCGAGTATATACATACGTATATACTATAGTATATATGTATGTATATATTGAGTATATACATACAAATATACTCAGTATATACAAACATATATACTCGGTATATACGTACTTATATACTCAGTATATTATACTCAGTATATACGTACATTTATACCAAGCATATATGTGCATATATACTTTAATATTATATGTACGTATATATACTCACATAGCCTTGGATGACACACACACTTTTACTTTAATGCAAATACGCATACCATCAAAAACAACAGAAGAAAATAATCTAGAACTTAAAAAACATGCATATAGGTCTCTCAGGCATGGTCAGTGTTTCTAGTTCTTTTTCTTGTGGTACTCCACGCAGATAGAGAACATTGTTACACCTACAAAATGGAGCATAACATACTACATTTACAAACAAATAACTGATAACAAGTAATTGCAGATCTAAACTATGACGATGCAGATATGAACTTCAACGATGCAGATCTGAACAGCGACGCCACATATCTGAACTACGAAGATGCAAATATAAATTGTGATGACACAGATCTGAACTACGACAGTGCATATCTGAATTGTGACGACACAAATCTACACAAAATAAGAGTGTCAAGAACAAACCTGATTTTGCATGGATTTAATTTTTTTGGTTCATCTCACATCTTCAGAAGCTAAGGTGTTGTTCCTAGCACCATGGAGGACCAGCCAAGGCTTTTATATAATAGACTAAAACTCTACCCAAAAAATTTGGGGACATACAACCATATTCATAGATATATAAAAATAGTTATTATAGACATGAACAAACATAAATTAAAGTTGAAAGTCATGCAATTTCAATACATTTGTAATTGTCACTTGTGGCTCGACTTATGAGCATGAAGTTAGAAAATCATGTCTGAGAAATTATTTGATCAGGTGATAGAACTGATGAAGTAGATTATTCTGGATAATAATTTGGTCACTAATAACTTTTAATGCAACATCAAATGTCCTATATGGACTTATAGTTAACAGGCTTGACGTAATAGATAGTATTCCTAGTTCTAGCTAAAAAACCACATAAGAGAGGCTAGCACAAATGCACCAGCTAATTATGAAAATAATTTTATTTTAAATGATGATGAAAGAATGTTATGTTTTTGTTTTAACCATGAAACTTTAGTATCAGAATAATTTTTGAAATATTTTTGATTTTTGTTAATTTTAAAGAACATGGAATCGAAGAAAAGGGAGGAAGAGAATGAGATAGGTAAAAGTTTTTTAGGGTTAAATATGTCATGATGAAGTTAATTTGTAATGTGTCTAAATAAATATTAATGCTTCATTGCTTTTGATGATGAATCAAAGCCGAGAGAGAAACAAGAGAAGAAAAAAACTTCCACTATAAGAAAAAACCCAAATAGCTAGGGAAAATTCTCTAGCTAAATGGGGGGTTTCCATCGCTAAATAGGAAATGATGACGGATTACCGCCGAAATTTTAATCAAGCTAAAGTGTGCATCGCTAAAAATTAATGAGGGAAAGAGTCGCTACCTAAAAAATTTTAGAGACGAATAATTTCCTAGCTAAAATAATGATTTTTCTTGCTAAATTAGCAAGAGAAAAATCCCTGGCTATTTTCATTTCAAAAATATTTTCAGAATTTTATTTTTTTTTTCAAAAATTTTAATTAAATAATTTAATATTTTTATATTAAATTGAATAAAAACATAAACAATAAATGATAATTTTATTATTTAACAAAAAATAAAATCATTTAATTAATTATTCTAATACAATATTTTACATATTTAAAACAAAAACATAACAAAAAATTTTTATATTTTATTCATCAATATATTTACCGACAGTGCATAAAGTATAATCTATCTGTGCATTGTCATTACTTTCTCTCCCTCGGCTACTCTGAACACCATCTTTCTACTATGACAAAGTTGTTCGAGTCACGGTGCATCATGACTACTAAAAAATCCCTTCACTTATACAAGCTTCGTATGGGAAACAA
The DNA here is from genome assembly GCA_029783825.1 of Sapria himalayana. NCBI lineage: Eukaryota > Viridiplantae > Streptophyta > Magnoliopsida > Malpighiales > Rafflesiaceae > Sapria > Sapria himalayana. The sequence goes on from JAREIK010018591.1 coordinate 24,604, forward strand.
TGTGGAACCATATCTGTACGAAATTTAAACTAGTCAATAAAATCAAAATAAATAAACAAAGTTATGTTTTGATAAATATATAATACTATAGTATATATGTACATATATACTACAGTGTATATGTACATATACTAGCATTTCACTAGTTACATATATTACTGTAGTAAATGCACATATAAACTACAGTATTATATGTACATATATACTGAGTACATATATGCTCAGTATATATTTACATATAATACTGTAGTATTATATGTACATATACTGTGTATATATGTATGTATATAATGAGCATATACGTACGTATATACTGAGTATATATGTATGTATATTCTCAGTATATATGTACATATATACTTGGTATATAAGTACTTATATACTATAGTATATAAATACTTATATACTATAGTATATAAGTACTTATATACTCAATATATATGTACATATATACTGAGTATATACATAGGTATGTATGGTATATACGTAGGTATATACTTCTGCTTTTGAATGCTTTTCTGTAGCAAAACATACCATATGAGACTATTTAGTTTTAGTGTCCCTTTATGGAGACAATTGTAGGACTCTCAAATTTTACTCTTCCTCCTACAGCTCTACCCTACATATAGATGGGTGTGTGACTTTGATCGTCACTTATTACACATACGGCTATCACAGAATTTAGAGATGGGTTGCCAACCCCATTGTGATAAACTTAGGGTTGGGAAAGGGTCGTGGACTGCTGAAGAAGATGAGAAACTCATCAACTTGATCCTCACCAATGGCTAGTGCTATTGGAGAGCCATCCCAAAGCTCGCTTGATTACCACTATGTGGCAAGTGATGCCGCCTTCACTAGAGTAATTATCTTTGCACATGCTTAAAAATATGACTTCTTATTGTCTCTAAAGAATAGTTGGTCATCAATCTTCATGCTCGTCTAGGCAACAAGTGAGCTTAATTTCTCTATTTTTTTTGCTTCAAGCACACACAATCATATATCGACAACCCCATACTTTGATCATCATATGTAAACAGGATTTTTATGCTTTACTTTAACATTTAAACTAGTGATAATTTAGTACTAAATTTTTTTATATGTGCCAACTAAATTCACAGAATGCCTAGGAATTAAATGAACTATTTTGTTTTGTTTTGTTTTGAACAGGATTAGGGGTGTTGTAACTAGATTCTGGTCAGCCCATATATCAATAACCCCATCAGAGAAAAAATCAAGTTCGGGGTGAAATTTTTTCTAGTGTACGCATATGCTCGGAATATACGCACGTATATACTACAGTATATATGTGCTTATATATTGTAGTATATACATACATATATACTGTAGTATATACATATGTATATTCTATAGTATATATGTACTTATATACTATAGTATATATTTATGTATATACTATAGTATTATATGTACGTATATATAATCACATATCCTCAGGTGACACACACACACACATGAGAAGAATTAGTAAAATAAATCACGAGAAAGATAAACATCTGCTTATCCCTAAATTGCCACGAGAAAGAATAATACCATCTACTTCTAAGAACAAATGAAGAAAAAAGATTGATTTAAAACAAAACAATTTTCTTTTATTGTTGCACTTTCAAAAACATCCATATTATTTGTCATGCTAGAATGTACAATATGAGACCACCATCTAATCATGTATAAAAACTAGTGGCTAAGCTAGAAGGAGCAGGTTCATATGCCTTTGAGAATTACTATGAAAACAACTATCCTCCACATTTTCAATATTGTCAAAAATCTGGGTTTGACTGAGGTCTCCAAGCTGAGATAGATACTCACGGGCCTGTGCTACAACACATAATTGTTTCCCACGTAGAATGCATCAATAAATAGCTTCACAAAAAAATATCACTAGTGGAGCTTGGAAATATATTTAAAGAAAATAATATGCACAAACACATACATATAGATGATGTATGTGTGTGTGGATAGTTTTATGCATGCCAACATACACACCTTTATACATATGTACCATGTTACAGTATACCTAATTTCATGCAGAAGAATGAATAGTGCAGAAAAATATAGGTCGTGTCTTTTTGTGATGTCGGGTGTCTTCATCCAAGGATAATAGATCTCAAGTTCAAAAGTCAACAGATAATGCATCTCCAGTTTTCAAGGATAAGATCATCAAAATATTAATATCTCTCAAACCTCATGCTAAGCAGGAGACTTTTGCACTAAGTAAGATCTTTATTAATAAATAAAAATTATGAACTCAACTAATACACGTTTGAGAAAAATATTACAATAATTATGATTTTGTTGATTATAAAAAGATCATTTCGTGGTAAAATATATTTTATAAAGAAAACTTTTGTGGAGGGGCTAGCACAAAATTATGTACTACAAAATTATTGAGAAAATGTTTATGCACAATTAAGAGTTGATAAACATATTCTCAATTTTTAGAGATTAGAAACCGCACATTAAAGAAGCTTCTCTACTCCAACAAACTATGATTCTGAAAATGTCTATACAATAAGAGGAAGAACTACATCATTAGAATTACATGTCAAACATTCTCAGAGTGGCGGGTGAATGACAAGGAGAGAAAATCAATTTTATTTTGCACACCTCAAGTGTTGATAACCTTGAACACAACCAATACCGAACAATTGAAAATGTAAGCATTCTCCAAATTCCAAAAGTGAAATCAATGAAAAAGATTGACCAACCTATCTTGAGTAGAATGTGTAGGCAGCTTGATATGAATTTGAGAAACATGCAGGGTGAACAGTGAGCCTACCAAAGTTACAGATTTCTTTATCACACAAACCACATCATTTTCCCTTACCTCGGATACCCTACTTGTTCACTTAAGCACATGAGACGTACATGAGCATAACATTATTTTGGGATTAGAGCATTCTAAATCATTAACCCATTTTAATGATGCAGGCACATGCTAGACAACCATGATAGTTGTTCATTACCTTCATCCACACTTAAGTAGTTTCGCTTCCTGTGAACAAGTACTGACTAATAAAAATGGTGTTTCCTAGTTGAACAGCCTGCAAAGAAAGAAACAATTTTCTCGGTAGTGAAAAGAATAAATAAATACCAAATTAAATAGTGACACAAAAAATTCAAATCATTCAAATGAAGTGCAGATAGAAAATTAACAATAAAAATTTGAAGGAAAATAAGGGATTTGATGGGTCTCCACTTCTGGTGAGGGCATTTATATTAATCAATATATAACAATAAGTTACAAGGAATGCCCTACCAAGCACATCCATTATGTTAATGATCATATTTTCATTTAATTCAAAGATCATCAATGCTATGTTTCATTATGATCTAGTCCACCCAGACCATTATAAATCATAAAGTACTAACATTGGACAAGCCATTAAAATTGATGGGCAACAACTCTGACGAAGCTTCTTGTTCATGATTAGGTGTTTAAATTAACAAATCCATCAGCCAGGAGTGAAATGGATTTTTCATTTCTGTTAATAACCTACAATTTAAGACCCGTCGTGTCCAGCATAACCTAAAAATTGAAAAGCAAAACATTAAACCCTTTTTGATTGTGATACCTACATCAACAACACGGAAATAGCCAAACTAATTAGATGCACTATAAGTAATTCAATTTGACAAAGAGTAAGTAATTTCATTTTGATAGTATGTTGTTCCCCTTATGACAGATATAAGTAATTATAGCTAAAAAAACATACAGCATAGAACTTCTTAGTGCTCTTGATTATGGACTTTAGGTTCTCCAATGTCTCTTGGTGATATTGTGCATCACCCCATGAAAAATCAAATCTCCCCACTGCAAAACGAAACTCGGCAATGAAAACCAATCAGTTTTCATTGAAAAGAAAAGCCACGAAAAAGGAATACTAAGTACTACCAGACATTCTGATATTGAGGCATCTAGAAATGGTGTCGATGATTCGAGACTTGGGGTATAACGTATCGACAATCTTTGTCATTGCAAGGAAGATATTCTACAACGCAATAAACAAAATCAAAAAATTGCAACTTTTAACAAGCACAGAAAAAGCAATAAAAAATAAACCATGAAAAACTTATGAGCTTGGATTGCTCAAGAATGGATCCCATCCCTATGGATACCTCGAGAAAAAGATGACTTGAGTTCATTTTGACGTCTTAATTACCTATTCAATAACTCAATACCTATTTTCCTATTAAAGATGTGATATGGTGCCTTCATAGTTTGTGAATGAGCCAGTGGCAACCAGTAGCCACCTGCCTATTTACCAACAACATCACTAAGAATGCCAAAATGGTTGGCTGAACAAGTCCCACATGCCACAGATGAAAGCTGTCAGCCACTAGACTAAAGAAGAGAGTAAGCAATGGCCTATTCCCACATGAAATGTCTAAATTCTAATGTCTCAATTTATTTATTATTAATATAATATGAAATAATTATAAAAGCATAAAATTTGAATATTTTAGTCATTATAAATTTTAATCTTTGAAGTGTTCATTTAAAGCCACACTTAGATATTTATTTTTTAAATCATCAAAAAATTTTTTATGTAATTAAAACTTCAATGTATTAATCTTTAAATATCAATTTATTATCTTTAAAATTTTATGAAAATTTTGAATTTTTTTTTAATTCAAAATTTTCAAATCTTTTAGTCATTATTTTTTTTAAAGATTTTATAATCATAAAAATATTTTATGATTATAAAAATAACATTAATATTTACTTGTTTATTCATTAATTCATATATTTTTATAATTTTTTTATTTAATCAAAGAATTATTTATTTTAGCTTTTTATTAGTAGTAATTTTTATTTATGTTTATTTTTTAATTAAAATATTTTAAAATTTATTATAATTAAATAATAAATTATATATTGTTTTTTAATACAAATATTTAAATATCATAGTTAAAAATATAAGAACAATATTTTGTATAATTTTTTAATTAATTTTTAATCAAAAAAATAGTTATTTTAGTCGTATTTAATATAAATTTTTATTCGTATTTATATATTTATGAATTTTTTTTATAATATCTATTTTTAAATTATACAAGGAGATTGTATCTTTCAAGGATTGCTCATCTATAGACAATGACATACTTTTAATATAGAAAATTACAAAAAATATTAAAATAAATAATGCTAACAAAATTAAATTATCATAAATTTGCAATAGAAATTATCAAAAGCCCAAATAGCTAGGGAAAAATCCCTAGCTAAATGCAGATAATTTTATATAAAATTAAGGAATTATCGCTTCCAATTATATATAAATTATAAAAAAATAAATTCAGATAATTATTTAGCGATAGATTTTGTCTCGATCTAATTAGATAGGGAAATTACGTCTCATAATCCATCACTAAATTCACTGCTTTTCTTTGCGTGAAATTTATTAAAATATTAGTGATGGATTTTGTCTAGATCTAAAATATTTTTACTGAGTATTTATCAATTTAGAAAATACTCATAATATAATTTTTTTGATAGTTAATTTTGGTGTATACATAAAAGAAAAAAAAATGTTTTCACATAATATTGATGTCAATAAAGATATATACATTAAAGTATTATAACGAATGTGTTTTATATGTGGGATGTAAAGTAAATTTGTTACATCTATAAAATTTCATTAAGATTCAATGTTAAGTTGATTTTTTCTTGGCATGGTTATAAATGAGCTAACAGGACAACTATGAAAATAGATACATTGATATATGCTATATATAGATAATATTTTCTTAATAATTGAAACTATTAAAATTTAAATTGTAAATTAGATAGATAGCACATGTTTGAGAGTAAAAAAACATAAAAATAAAAGATAAAAAATAAAATATATAATGTGTAACTTTTAATTTTAAATTAAAAAAATCAATTTCTAAAAATATAATTATTTTCGAAATTTATGATTTATATTCAAAAGAAAGATAATTTTTTTAAAAATATTAACTAATAAACTAAAATAATTGACCAAAATAAAGTATAATAGAAAAATATATGTTAGACTACAAAAATAATATTAAAAAAATAATTAATTACTCAATTATTGATTCATAATGTTTACTTTTTATAAGAAAAAATATACATGATGGTTGTGATAGATAAGTGTTTGATAAGATAATGTGCAACTTATTAATCTCTTCTAAGAGATGCAAACTGTAATAAAAAAATCTTCATTGATAACTTATTAATCTCAATACTATATCCCTAATTTGAATAGAACGAGTTGATCAATAAGATAAATTTCTTACTTACCAAATGAATTTTTTCAAATGACTGCAAATTATTTTCCCTCTGTTGAATCTGGACACATCATGAGAAGCAGCTTATAAGACTAAGAAATTTACTTGTAAAACTTCTAATTGCATCATAAAAGATTACTAGAGCACATACCTATCTTGTATGGAGCTGGTGGGCTTTCTCTTGAGGCTTGAACACATTGTATGGGTTGGTATCATTAACAGGGAGGAGGCTTTAGAATCAACCACACCGCATGACACCATCCACTTAGCAAAAACATCAGTAAGATGAAAATAATTCAAAACACAAATAAATAGCAAGTAGGCATTAGAATCTGTAAAAGCAACTCCCATGATTCATTAACCACTGAAACTATTATTGATGAGTAATGTGAAAGAGGAATCATGGGGGCCGTGTTGTGCTGGAACGGCCCATTATAGTGTGGCATATATTTTAGCTATATGTTATTATACATATAGTATATATCGTTATAATAAATATATATAGTTAAACATATGGTTATATATAGATTATTTATACAAGTAATTATAAGTAATTATACATAAATGTATACAAAGGTATAAACAAATATATAGATTTACATATGTGTATACATAGTTACAAATATAGTATTTAATTATATAGAGTGTTATATAGTTATACAAATATTTATATATAGTTATACACATAATGTTAAACATTAAGGTGTATGTTGTTATACATGTAATAATAAATATAATTACATGTGGTTATACATATAGTTACACATATAGTTATACTTATAATTATACATGTAGGTATAAATTTTTTATTTTAATTTTATAATTTATACATATAGTTATGTATAGGCAAAGATATAGTAAAATACATTTGTATGTATTAATATATAAAAATGTATATTAAATATATTTTTTTAAATATAATTATGTATAAATATTTTATTGTTATACATATAGTAAGATACAATTATTTATAGTTATATGTTATTATACATATAGTATATGCAGTTATAAATAGTTATATTTAGTTAAAAATATAAATATATATATATATATATTCATACAAGTAGTTATTTGTAGTTATACATAAATGTATACAATGTTATAAACAAATATATAGATTTACATATATGTATACATAGTTACAAATATAGTTATATTTCGATATATAGAGTTTTATATTGTTATACAAATATTTATATAGTTATACACATATGGTTAAACATAATGTTGTATGTTGTTATACATATAATTATAAATATAGTTACATGTGGTTATACATATAGTTACACATATAGTTAAACATATTTATACATGTAGGTATATATATTTTTTCATATTATTTTATATATTTATACATATAGTTATGTATAGGCATAGATATAGCAAAATACATTTTTATATAATATATAAAAATGTATTTTAAATATATGTTGAAAATTATATATTTAAATATAGTTATGTATAAAGTTTTTATAGTTATACATATAGTAAATACAATTATTTATAGTTTATACATATAGTATATGTAGTTATAAATAGTTATATATAGTTAAACATAGTTATATATAATATATATATATATATATATATTCATACAAGTAGTTATATGTAGTTATGCATAAATGTATACAAAGTTATACACAAATATATAGATTTACATATATGTATACATAGTTACAAATATAGTTATATAATATATATAGAGTTTTATATAGTTATACAAATATTTATATATAGTATATAAATATAGTTAAATATATAGAGTTTTATATAGTTTTAAATATATAGAGTTTTATACATATAGTAAATATATAGATTTACATAATGTTGTTATACATATAGTTATACATATAATTATACATATAGTTATACTTATATTTATACATGCAGGTATACATATTTTTTCATATAATTTAATATATTTATACATATAGTTATGTATAGGCATAGATATGGTTAAATACATTTTTATATACTCAAATATAAAATTATATATTAAATATATGTTGTTAATATATATTTTTATATAGTTTTGTATA
>JAREIK010018592.1:0-18602 GCA_029783825.1 Sapria himalayana
CAAATGGAGAGATAGAGAGATAGAAAGATGATTAGATAGACAAATAGAAAGATAGATATATAGATAGTTAGATCGATTAATAGATTGATTAATAGATAGATAGATAGATAGAAAAATATATAGACAGATGGATAGACAGATATGATATAGATGTATGATAGTTGATAGAGAGATGATAGATAGTACAGATAGATAAAATGATTGATAGGCAGATAGATAAATAGATATATAGACAAACATATAGAGTGATAGATAGATAGACATATAGATAGACAAATAGATAGATAGATATATAGTCAAATTGAAAGACAAATAGAAAGATAGATAGATAGACAAATAGATAAACAAATAAATCTATATAAATATAGATAGAGAAATAGAATGATAGATAGACAGATAGATAAACAAATAGACAAATAGATAATATACCGATATATATATATATTATATATATAATATATATATATATATATATATATATATTATATATATATATATATATTGATTGAAATATAGATAGAAAAATAGATATACAAATAGATAAATAGATAGATAGATAAATAATATACAGATAGATACACAAATAGACAGAAAGATAAATAGATAGATAGATAGACAAATAAATAGACAAATTGATAAAAAAGATAGATAGATTGATTGATTGATTGATAAAAATATTGATAGATAGATTGATAGATAGGTTGATAGATTGATAGATTGATAGATAGTTTAATACACAGATTGATAGACAGATAATATGATTGATTCATAGATAAAAAGATATATAGAGAGACTAATAAATAGACAGACAGACAAATAAATAGATAGAAAGGTAGATAGGCAGATAGACAGATAGTCTTAAAGAATATAGATAGATGATAGAATGATTGATAAATAGATTGATTGATTGATTTGATAAAGAGATAAATAGATGGATATATATATATAAACACACACACACACACACACATATATATACACACACACACACAAAGATAGAGACACAAAATGATAAATTTATAGATATATAAATTGATAGATGATAGTTAGATAGATAAACAAATAGATAAATAGATAAATAGATATATAAATTGATAGAAAATAGTTAGATAAACATATAGACATACAAAAAAACATAGATAGATAGATTGATTGATAGTTTGATTGGTAGATAGGTAGATAGATTTTTATATAAATTGATATATATATTAATAGACAGATTTATAGATAGATTGATAGACGTATAGAGAGATTGATTAATAGATAGATTAAAAGATAGAAAGATATACAAAAAGATAGACATATAGATAGATAGATATATAGACACATAGATAGATATATTGATAAATAAATAGACAGATAGATAGATTGATTGATTGATTTTATAGACAAACAGACATATAGATAGATAGATAGATAGATACAATGATAGATATTCAATTGGATAAACAGATAAATAGATAATAATATAGTTAGATAGATACATAGAAAGATAGATAAATTGATTGATATAATGATAGACAGATACACAAACAGATAGATAGACACATAGATACATAGATATATAGATAGATAGATATATAGATCTATAGATTGACATTTAAATAAAAAAAATAGATAGATAGATAGATAGACAAATAGATAGATAGATGGATTTAAAAAAAGATAGATATATATATATAGATATATAGATATGTAGATAGATAGGCAAATAGATAGAAAGATAGATAGAAAAATATATAAATAGATAGATAGACAAATAGACATATAGACAAATAGAAAGACAAATACATAGATAGATAAAAAGACAGATTGATATATAGATTGATAGACAAATAGATAGACAAATATTTAGAAAATTAGATAGATTGTTTGAATAAAAGATTGATATTATGATTGATTGACAAATTGATATATCGATAGTTAGATTTTTGGATAAATAGATAGATAGATAGACAAATAGATAGATAGATAAATCAACAAAATATTAGACAGATTGAGAGATTTATAGATAGATAGATAGATAGATATACTGATTGATATACATTAGATAGACAGATAGGTAGAAGATAGATAGCGAAATAGATAGATAGTTAGATTGACAAGTAGATAGGAAAAAAATTAGATAGTTAAATAAATAGTTTGATATATATATATATATATATATATATATAGATAGATAGATAAATATATAGACAAATATATAGATAGATTTAGATATTGATACAAAGAAAGAAAGAGATATATATATAGTCACATAAATAGACAAGTAGATATATAGATAGACTAATAGATATATAGACTAATAGATAGATAGACTAATAGATAGATAGATATAAAGATAAGTAGATAGCTACTTATATAGATATACAGATAGATAGACAGCAAGATAAATAAATAGATAGTTAGAAAGGCAGACAAACAAATAAAACGACAAATAAATAGTAAAATAGCTAGATTGATATATAGACAGGCAGACTAGTAAGTATTCAGCAAGAAAGAAAATTAGGTTTGTAGGCATACATAAAGATAGACAAACTAACAAATATACTCATAAATTGATAGAAAAATAGACAAACTTATAGACAAATAGATATATAGATAGACAGATAGATAGAAATATAAATAATTTGATAGATTGATTGATAGACCATTAGATAGAAAAATTGATAGATAAATAAACTAATAGATAGATAGACAAATAGATAAAGAGAAAGATTGATAGATAGATAGACATGTTGATAAATATTATGATTTACAAATTGATAGATTGATTGATATACATATTGATAGACAGATTGATAGATATATTGATAAATAGATAAATAGACAGATTGATAGATATATTGATAAATAGATAAATAGACAGATTGATATATTGATAAATAGATAGATTAAAAGATAGATTTATAGACAGAAAGAAAGATAGATAGAGATTTAAATAGACAAATAGATAGACTGATATATAGATAGATATATAAATATATTATTAGACTGATATATATCTATATAGATAGAAAGATAGATAGGTTAGTAGATAGACATATAGATAGAAAGATAGATATGCATATAGATATATATATATATATATATATATATATACTAATAAACAGACATATAGATATACAAATCGATAGATAGATATATAGATAGAGAAATAAATAGACAGATATACACACAGAGAGATATATAGATATATATATATATATATAGATATAGATAGATATATATATATATATATACAAAGAAATGTATACAAATAGATAGATAGAAAGTCTAATAGAATCACAGATAGAAAGTTAGACATCTGTGATTATATATATATAATCACAGATATATTAGTAAATACAAATATATTTACTAATCTATCTATGTCTATATGTATGTCTATCTGTCTTTCTCTCTTTCTGTCTATCTATCTATATATCTCTATGTCAACTTATTTGTCTTTAGTCTATTTATCTATTTATCTATTGGTTTATCAAACTATCTAAATATTTGTATATATATTTATCTATCTATCTATCTCTCTGTTTATCTATATGTCTATCAATCTATCTATCATTTTATTTATCTATCAATCTATTTGTCTATCTATTTTTCTATATATATTTCTATCTTTCTATCTATTTGCCTATCTATGTATCTATCTATTAATTAGTCTATCTATATGTCTAAACATCTGTGAATCTATAGATCTATCTACCCTAATTTTTTGTTGATATTTTTGTCTATTTATCTATCTATTTGTCTATCTATCTATGTGTCTATCAATCTGTCTAATCTATCTATCTATCTATCAGTATATAAATCTATCCATCTATATTTTATCTATCAATCTATTATTTTGTCTATCTCTCTATCTATCTATTTATCTATATGTTTATCTATATGTCTATCTATCTATCTATATGTTTGTCTATTGATCTGTCTAACTATTTGTCTATCTTTCTGTATATCTAATTATCTATCTATCTATGTGTCTATCTATCTATATATTTGTCTATGTATTTATGTGTCCATCTGTGTGTCTATAAGTATGTTTATCTATCTGTCTATTTAGTTATCTATTAACTAGCTATCTATCTAGCAATCTGAATATTTATGTGTCTATGTGTCCTTTATCTGTATGTCTATTTATTTATCAATCTGTATGTCTATCTATTATTCAATCTATCTTTCTATCTATCTTTTTATCTATCTGTGTATCTATCTGTCTATCTGTCTGTTTATCTTATTATATATCTGTTAATCAATCTATTTTTGTCTCAATCTATCTATTTGCATATCTATCTATCTATCTATCTATCTATTTGTTATCTATATGTCTATATATCTTTCTATCTATTTATCAATAAATCAATTTATCTATCTATCTATAAATCTATCTATCTATTATTTATCTATCTATCTATCAATATAATTATTTTTCTATCGATCTATATATATATATATATATATCTATCTATATGTTTATCTATCTATATATCTATTTGTCTATTTATCTAGTTACCTATCGATCGATCTATCTATATGTCTATCTATATATTTATCTATTTATTTGTTTCTATATCAATTTATATATGTGTATATCTATCTATCTATCTATCTATCTTTATGTCTATATATCAGTCTATTAAATCTATATATAAATTTGTATATCTCTCTATCTATCTATCTTATGTATCTTTCTAATATTTTGTTGATCTATTTGTCTAACTATCTATCTAATTATCTTTCTATTAATTTGTCTATCTATTTTTCTATTTTTTTAAAGTTTGTTTTTATTATTATTATCACCCTTTCTTTTGGTGGAGGAATACCATTTTTATAAACAACTTCTACCCTTAACCCTTTTACGCCCATCTAACACCTTAAGCCATATAATAGGATAATTCAAATTAAAACTAGGCTTGAATTATATATTGGACATAGGCCCCAATTTTACTCCCGATTCTGCCTTGGAGCTTTAGCCTTTTGCTTGGCCTTTAACCTAGTTTTGGAAACTCTACCGTGGGCTTCTTAAAATCCAGCCTTATTCCATACTCATCGATCGCTTTGGTCGTGCTTCTGCCCATTCGAAATCCCTGCTCGCTTTATGCTGTATATGTAATTTGTTTATATTAAATAATCTGTTTGTATAACCAAATATCTTTGTTGTTTTAATATTTTCATGTAAGTACAGGAAAGGAAATATTAAGAGGCCCGGGATGCAGCAGTAGCACAATAACGGAGGTCCCGCTGACCGGTCAGCGGGCCGAAATTTTTGGAGCAGAACTTGGCCCGTTCCATGATCCGACCCGCTTCGATTAAATGAACTAGATGTTTATTTTTTATATAAAACGATTTGTATTTATTTTTCGGGCGGCTGTTTTTGACCCGGTTGAACTGTTCATCATCTCTTCTCCTCTCACTGCGCGATTTCATGACTGTTTCGTACTGCATACTATAAGACATTCTATTCTTGGTTTAATCTGTAACGCATAAGCGTTTTCTGGTGGAGGTAGCTAGTCGTACTGAGCGACTAGCGAACCACGTTATTTGCTGTGTTGATTTCTCGTTTTGATTCTGTCGTGGATGCTTGTGGATTGGGATATATATATATATTGCTTGTTTTTGTGTTTTCTGTTGTTTTCTATTCTTAATCTCACTACCCGTGGAAGTGGGAAATGCCCAACACTTTACTTATGCGACAATCCTTGCCATGTTACGAGTTTCGGCTTGCTCCTGTTCTCTTTCCCCTTTCTTTCCGACCAGACGAGTATACAGGCCATGCTTATAGATGCATTACCATACAGACTCTCGCAAGATTAAATTCATTACAGACTCTCGTAAAAACTAGACTCCTTACCGTATAGACACGAACTTACCATAGACTACTCATTACAAGCGAAACACTTATTACCATCCAGAATCCTTACCCACTCCCGCAAAAGCTAGCGTACTAGGAAGCATTATCCATTTGCTTTCCTTCTTCTCTTCGCTTAGAATTATACTTTTGACTGCATAGACAAACTAAGATACAACATATTTAAACCATAACAGAAATATTTATTCATTCATTTAGTGCTTCACTCCACCATCTGCTCGAGCTCTAACTGCACAGAAAAGTTAAAATCCAGCATATATAAACCATAAACCATATACTTATTACCTTTTGGATTCCCCACAGAACTGAGGATAATTTCCTTCTTTGTCAATGGTTAGTTTAACTTAATAACATGGGTTGCTTACTTTGTTATAATTATTTATCCATTTGCTAACTTCCACCTAAAATGCAAGTCAAATCAAGGCTACAAACAGCATTTTAAAAACTAACCTCTAATATTCTTCTTAAGTTTCAACCTTTAAACTAGGATTTTTGAATCCTAATATACAGGAATTCAGCTTTATCTAGTTCTATTAGACCTTTTACTTTTTCAAGGATCTCATCCCCTTCAAATTCTTGCATTCCTTTTTTCATTCCTTCCTCAGCTAGTTTATCTGCCACCACATTAGCCTATATATATATATATATGTTTAATCTCTCCTTTTAATTCACTTAAAATATTTTTAATATCATCAATTTCTTTTTCAAATAGCCATAATTGTAACTTGTTTTGCACAAGCTGAACCAATATTTTCGAGTCAACTTGTACTTGAATATTTGCATAATTATTTTCTTTGCAGATTCTTAAGCCATTATGCAGGGCAATTATCTCTGCATGTAATGCCGATGAAGCAGTACTCGATAATGTAAAAGCTTTTAATACTTTGCCCTCCTCATTTCTTATAACTCCTCCTCCACCTGCCTCCCCCATATCTCTTTTAAAGCTTCCATCTGTATTAAGCATTAGGCTTCCTAGCGAGGGTTTGTTCCAGCTAACTTTTTTGATGACTGGCATTTTTCTTGTTAATGTTGTTAAATTCCATGCTCTTCTTCTATCTTCATCCATGATCATTCTTCTCACTTTTATTGGCTTACAAGTAGTATTAAAAGCAATTTCTTTTTTAATTTCTTCCGATATATCTTTAACTTTAATTTCTATGTTTTCAAACCTACTTCTATTTCTAGCTTTCCATAAGCACCAAACCGTTATATGAGTAGTATAATTTTAAACCATTTTAATATTTTATTCTTTGTTTGCTTTTTTGACCAAATTTCTAGTCTCTCATTCAGAGACTTTTTACTATTTTTAATTTCTACTTCATTCTCTAATATGTGCCATAATTCAACTGCAATCTTGTCTGTAGAGAACAAGTGATCCACACTTTTTGTCTCTAGATGGCAGCATTGGCATCTAGATGCTAGTTTTATGCCTTTTTTCTGAATATTTTCATCTACTAGGGTTATATTGGAGATAATTTTCCACATAAACACATTCAATTTTGGTGGCAGGTCTTTTAAACAGATTTACTTAAATTGTACGGATCTACTATTTCTGATCAGGTCCTTGGCACTTTTTAATGTGAACTTTCCTTGAGGATTCAATGACCATTTCCAACCACTTTTTGTTGAAATAATATACTTTTCTACTGTGTTTTGTTGTTCCCGCATCAATTTCCAGTTTCTGGTAGCTTTTTTGGAATCTTTAAATGCATTGTTTCCTAACCCGTATTTGGCTTTCACATATAGCGCCCAAATATTTTCATTTTGCCTTAGCATCCACCAGTTTTTGCATGCCCAAGCTTTGGCTATATCATTTAGACTTGTAAAGCCTAGACCTGTCTCCTCCTTAGGATAACATAAATCCTTCCATTTTTTCCAATGTAATTTATTCTTCCCTTCATTTTTCCCCCATAGAAAATTAGCCATTTTTCTTTCCAATTTTTTTGTGATACTCTTTGGTGGTTGTGCCATCATTAAGATATGTGCTAATGATCCCTATAACACATGAGTTATTAACGTAATTCTTCTTGCCATATTTAATAAATCTTCTTTCCACCCAGTTATTTTTTTTCTAATCTTTTCTAGTAAGAAGGATAGATGATCCTCCTTCATTCTTCCTTCGTAAATCGGACATCCCAAGTACGTTATAATTCCTTTACTATTCACAAAGCCCGTGATTCCTTTAATCCTTTGCGCTACATTTTCTGATGCTCTAGCTGCTACTATAAATTGACATTTATTTTTATTTAGCGTTTGACCTGTTTCTTGTTCTAGCAAATGCAGCAGCCCCATCAGATTATTCATTGATCTGCTACTGGCATTTGTAAATATAATTACATCATCCGCGTAAGCTAAGTAGCATACCAATGGAGTATTTCTACGCTGTTTATAAGCTAAAATACTGTCATTTCTTACTTTCTCCTTCAAATTTATTATGAAAATTTCTAGTTATATATTGAACAAAGAGGGCGATAACGGATCCCCCTGCCTAAGACCTATGGATGGTTTAAAATTTTTCTCTGCTTTGCCATTTATCCACATTCTAACCCAGGCACTAGATATACATCTATATATGAGATCTATCCAAAATTCTGAGAAACCCATTCTCCTCATTAGATAACATAAAATGTTCCATTCAACTATATTTTCTATTTTCAATATGTCTATCATTCTACCTATTAATATGTCTATCAATCAATTTACCAATCTATCTATCATTCTGTATATCTATCTATCTATATGTCTATCTATCTATTTATCTATCTATTTTTCGATATGGCTATCTATCTATCTATCTAACTAATTGTCTATCTATCTATCTATCTGTCTGTCTGTATGTCTGTCTATCCATGTATATATTTATCTATCTATCTATATATCTATATGTCTATCTATCTTTCTATCTATCTATATGTCTGTCCTTTTTATCGGTCTATATATGTATCTATTTATCTATCTATTTTTTTATCTCTATCTATCTAACTATATATCTATCTATTTCATTATCCATCTATCTATATATCTATATATCTATATATCTATCTATCTATCTAACTGTGTGTATGTCTGTCTATCTATATAACAATCTGTTTATTAATCTATCTATCTATTTATCTGTCTATTTTTCGATGTATCTCTATATCTATTTGTCTATCTATTTTTCTATATATCAATATGTCTATCTATCTAATTATCTCTTTATCTATTTGTCTATCAGGCTTTTTATTAATCTTTCTATATGTTTGTCTATCTATTGGTCCATTTGTCTAATTATAAGGCTATCTTTTCTATCTATCAATATGTCTATCTATCTGTCTAACTATCTTTCTCTCAATTTTTCTATCTATCTTTCAATCTATTTATCAATCTATCTATAAATCTTTCAATCAATAAATCAATCTATTTGTCTATCAATTAATTTATCTAAATGTCTATATAACTATTTATCTATCTATATATTGATATGTCTATCTATCTATCTATCTATCTATGTTTCTATGTGCCGATCTATCTATCTATCTGTCAATCAATCAATCAATCAATATATATTTTTAACAATCAATCAATTAATCAATCAATCTTTCTTTCTATCAATCTATCTGAATATTTGTATGTCTGTCTATCTTTCTTTCTTTCTTTTTGTATATCTATCTATCTGTCTATCTAGACATCTTTCTGTATAACTATCTATTTTCTCTCTATATGTCTCTATGTCTATATGACTATATGTCTGTCTATCAGTCTATCAATATTTTTGTCTACCTATCAGTCAGTCTATCAGTTAGTCTATCTATCTATCTATCTTTCTGTCAATATTTTGACTGTCTATCTATCTATCTTTTTATTTTCTATCTATCTATATATCTTTCTATCTATCTATTTGTCTATATGTCTGTCTATCTATCTATTTATCTATCTATCTATCTTTATATGTTTCAGTCTATCTATCTATTTGTCTATTTATTTGTCTATCTATCTATCTATATATCTGTCTACCTACCTATCTATCTATCTAACTCTCTATCTATTTTTCTATATATCTATCTAAATATCTATCTTTCTATCTAGCTATCTGTCAAACTATATTTCTATCTATCTTTCTATACTATCTTTATGTCTATTTATCTGTCAATCTATCTATTTGTCTAATAAAAGGTCTAATAATCTATCTATCCATATATCAATCAACCTATCTATCTATTTGTCTATGTGTCTATCTATCTATCTATCTATCTATTTGTTTATGTATATGTCTATCTATCTATTTGTCTATGTGTCTATCTATCTATCTATCTATCTATTTATCTTTCTATCTTTTTATCTATCTATTTGTTTATGTATATGTCTATCTATCTGTCTATTTATCAATCTTTCTTTTTGTCTATCAATTAGTCTATAAATCTATTTATCAATAAATCTATCTAAATCTATGTAACTATTTATCTATCACCATATCTATAAATTTATCTACTTATCAATATGTACATCAATCTGACTATCAATTTGTTTATATATATGTCTATCTATCTATCTGTTGATCTATTTGTCTATTTGTATGTCTATCTAACTAACTAACTATCTATCTATCTATCTCTGTATTTATCTAAATATCTATCTATTTGTTATCTATCTATCTATATGTTAATCTATATGTCTATCTATCTATCTTTCATTCTTTCTATTCATCTATCTATCTATCTATCTTTTTTTATCAATCTATCTTTCAATCTATCTATAAATCTATCTATCAATTTGTCTATCTATATATCTATCTAAATATCGAACTTTCTATCTATCAATTTGTCTATCTGTCTATTTTTCTTTTTGTCTATCTATTTGTATATATATCTGTTTATCTATCTATTTGTCTAATTGCCTATCTATCTGTCAATCTATCTGCAATATGTCTATGTGTCTATCTATCTTTCTATCGACCTATTTATCAATCTTTCTATCTATTTATATATATGTTTGTCTATCTATTTGTCTATTTATTTGTCTATCTATCTATCTATCTATCCCTCTATCTGTCTGTCTCTACTTTTGTCTAACTATCTATTGTATATCTATTTGTCTATTTATTATCTCTATTTGTATGTATATCTATCTATCTATCTATGTACCTATCTATTTGTCTATCTATCTATTTATCTTTCAATCTATTTGTCTGTCTATCTATATGACTCCCTGTTTATTTGTCTCTCTTTTTATATGTATATCTATACATCTATATTTCTGTCTATCTATCAATCTATCTAATTGTATACCTATCTATATATCTATCAATATGAAAATCTATTTTTCTATCAATATGTCTATCAATCTCTATATCAATCTATCTAGTTTAGGTAAAAAAAATTTTTGTACATATTCATTTGAAAATTATTAATTAATTTTCTTAATTTCTTAAAAATTACCAAGAAAAAATATATAATTAGCTAGGGAACTTTCTTAATTTCTTAAAAATGTGCGGTTGAATTTTTTTTCTCATTAATATTTTGAGATGAGGACTTTAACTTGAGATAATTTTCACTATTTGTCTATCATTATTATATTTTAATGATAGAAAAATCTCACATAACTAGGAAATCTCACTAGCTATTTGGGCTTTTTATTTTAGTGTGTGACAATCTATATATCTATATATCTATCTATCTATCTGTCTATCTATCTATTTGTCAATCTATTTGTCTTTCTATCTATTTAACTATCTATTTATCTCTTTCTCTATCTATATATATATCTATCTATCAATATATCTATTTTTCTATCTATTTGACTATCTAACTATCTATCTATCTGTCTGTCTACCAATATATCTATGTAACTATCTATATATTTATATATTTGTCTGTCTATCTGTCTATATGTCTGTCTATCTATCTATCAATCTGTTTGTGCATCTATATGTATATCTGTATGTCTATCTATATGTTTATCTATCTGTATATATATATATATATTTCTATATATATCTATATTTTGTCTATCTATTTATTTGTCTATTTGTCTATAATTGTGTCTGTCAATCTGTCTATTTATTTATCGGTCTATATGTCTGTCTATCTGTGTATATATATATCTATCTATCTATGTGTCTATATGTCTGTCTATATGTCTGTCTATATGTCTGTCTATATGTATGTCTATCTGTGTGTCTATCTTTCTGTATATCTATCTATTTATTTTTTTTGTCTATCTATCTATTTATATCTATGTATATCTATTTGTCATCAGTCTATTAATCTATTTATTAATTTGTTTATCTAACAATCTATCTATTTCTATATTTATCTATATATCTTTCTTTATATCTCTCTGTTTATCTATATGTCTATAAATTTATATGCCTTTTATCTATTTATCTATTTGTCTATATATATTTCTATCTTTCTATCTATCTATATGATTATGCATCTATCTATTTATTGGACTATCTATATGTCTATCTATCTGTCTATCTATCTACCTAATATTATATTAATATTTTTGTCTATCTATCTATCTATCTTTTTATATGTCTATCAATTTGTGTATCAATCAATCTATCAATCTATCTATCAATCTATGTATCAATCTATCTATCAATGTGTATATCAATCTATCTATCTTTTATTTTAATTCTATTATTTTGTCTATCTCTCTATCTGTCTATCTATTTGTCTATACGTTTATATATATGTTTATCTATTTATCTATCGATATGTTTGTCTATTGATCTGTCTAACTATTGGTCTATTTATCTGTATATCTATCAATCTATCTATCTGTATGTCTGTCTATCTATCTATCTATCTATATATCTGTATATGTATTTGTGTTTCTATCTATCTGACTATATGTATGTCTATCTATCTTTCTATTTGGTTATCTATTTAACTTTCTATCTTTCTATCATTCAAAATATTTGTGTGAATTTCTGTCAAATATTTGTCTGTCTATTTATTTGATAATATGTATGTCTATCTTTTTGTTTATCTATCTCTCTATCTATTTGTCTATCTATCTGTCTATCTATATATCTATCAAAATGTCTGCCTATCAATCAATCTATTTGTGTATCTATCTATCTCTTTGTCTATCTATTGGTCTATTTATTTATTTGTCTATGCATCTGTCTATATATCTATCTATCTATTTATCAGTCTATCTATCTGTTTGTCTATCTATCTATCTATCAATATATCTATTTATCTATCTCTCTATCTAAGTATTAGTCTAACGATCTATCTATATATGTCTATCTATCTATCTAACTAACTATCTATCTGTCTATCTGTCTATTTGTTTATCTATCTATCTATCTATTTGTCTATCTATTTATCTATCTATTTGTTTATATATTTGTTTATCTATATGTATATCTATCTATCTATCTATTATCTATCTATCTATTATATCTATATATAAATGTGTCTCTCTATCTTTTTATGCATCTATATATTATTTTGTCGAACTCTCTATCTAACTATTTGTCTAATTATCTTTGAATTGAATTTGTTTATTTATCTATATATCTATTTTTCTATCTTCCAATTTTTCTATCATTCTACCAATTAATATGTCAATCAATCTTTCAATCAATCAATATATCTATCTATATGTCTATCTATATGTTTATCTATCTGTCTTTCAATATGTCAATATATCTATCTATCTAATTGTCTATCTATCAATTAATCTATCTATCTATGTGCCAATCTATGTATATATTTGTCTATCTTTTTATCTATCTATTAATTTATCTGTCTATCTATCTATCTTTTTGTTTATGTATATGTCTATCTATCTATCTATCTATTTATCTATATATCTATCTATTTCTTGATCCATCTATCAATCAATCTATCTATATATCAATCAATCAATCAATAAATAAATAAATAAATCAATCTATCTGTCTATCTATATATCTATCTATCTATTTTTCTTTTTATCTATCTATTTATCTATTTATTTGTTTATATTTCTCTATATCTATTTGTCTATCTTTTTTTCTATCTTTCTATATGGCTAACTATATATATTTTTTTGAATCAATCAATTAATCAATTAATCTATCTATCTATATCTATTTATCTATTTGTCTATCAGTCTTTTTATCTATCTATCAATCTAACTATATGTTTATCTATTTTTTGGTCTTTTTTTCTATATATAAGGCTATCTATCTATCTATATATCTATTTATTTGTCAAACTATCTTTCAATCAATCTTCCTTTCTATCTATCTTTCAATATATTTATTAATCAATTAATAAATAAATAAATCAATCAATGTATTTGTCTGTCAATCAATCAATCTATCTAAATGTCTATCTAACCATTTATCTATATGTTTATTGATATGTTTATCTATCTATTTATCTATTTGTTTATGTGCCTATCAATCAATCAATCTATCTATCTATCATCTATCTATTTATCTATATATCTGTCTGATTGTCTATCTATCTATCTATCTTTATGTCTAACTATCTATTTCTCTATCTATATGTCTATCGATATGTCTGTCTATCTGTCTATATATATTTATGTCTGCCTATCAGTCATTCTATATGTTAGTATATCTAATAATCAATCAATCTATCTATATATATGAATGTCTATATGTCAATCTATCTTTCTGTTTGTCTATCTTTCTATATATCTTTTTATGTATCTATTTGTCTATATGTCTGTCTATCTATTTATTTATCTATCTGTCAATCTTTCTATGTATCTATCTATCTATCTATTTGTCTCTTTGTCTATCTATCTTTCTATCTATCTGTCTATCTACTTATCAATCTATCTGTTTATTTGTATGTCTATTTTTTATCTATCTATCAATCTGTCTATCTAACTATATATCTACTTGTCTGTCTTTCTATTTGTCTATATATATATATATCTGTCTGTCTATCTATACATGTTCCTATCTACATGTCTAACTATCTGTCAATCTATTTGTCTATTTCTTTATCTATTTATATATCTATCTATCTACATGTCGATCTACCTAATATAACTATCTATCTATTTATCTATCTGTCTATCTATATTTCTAATTATCTATCTATCTAACTATCTATGTATCTATCTATCTATCTATCCTTCTGTCTATCTATTTGTCTATCTATTTGGCTATCTATCTGTCTATATATCTTTCTTAGAAACATTCTATCAATATATCTGTCAATCTATCTGTCTATCTATATTTCTATCTATTTGACTATCTATCTGTCTATATATCTTTCTTACAAATATTCTATCAATATATCTGTCAATCTATCTGTCTATATATCTCTCTCTATCTACCTTTCTTTTTATCTGTGTGTCTATCTGTCTATCTATCTATCTTACTGTCTAACTCTCTGTCTGTCAAAATATTTATTAATTTGTCTATCTAACAATCTATCTATTTATTTATCTATCTATCTTTCTTTCTTTCTTTAAATCTTTCTAT
The DNA here is from genome assembly GCA_029783825.1 of Sapria himalayana. Classification (NCBI taxonomy): domain Eukaryota; kingdom Viridiplantae; phylum Streptophyta; class Magnoliopsida; order Malpighiales; family Rafflesiaceae; genus Sapria; species Sapria himalayana. Next base: position 15,318 of record JAREIK010018592.1, read on the forward strand.
CTATTTGTCTATCAATATATCGAAAAATCTTTTGATCTATCTCTTTATCTATTTCTCTATCTATAAATTTCTCTATATTTTTATTTAACTATCTATCAATCAATCAATCTATTTCTTTATTAATTCATCTATTAATCTATCAATTAATTTATCAAACTCTCTATCAATATGTCTATCTATTTGTCATTTAATCTAACTATAAATCATTCTATCTATTTATCTTTCTATTTATATATTTGTCTATCTATCTATTTATTTTTTTTGTCTACTCTCTCAATCCATTAATCTATATGTCTATCTATTTGTTTTTCTATCTGTCTATCTATCTATATGTCTATCAATCTAAATATCTATCTATTTATCTGTCTGTCCATCTATTTGACTATCTATGTATCTATTTATTTATGTTCTATCTGTTTGTCTATGTATATATCTATATATCTATCTATTTTTCTATCTATCTATCTATTTGTCTATTTATTTGTTTATCTATCTATCAATCTATTTGTCTATCTATTTGTCTATCAATCGATCGATCTATCTATCTATCTATCTATTTATATATCTGTCTATCTATATGTCTATCTATCTATCTATCTATTTATCATTCTTCTCTATATTTTTTTATCTATCTGTCTATATATCAATCTATCTATATATCAATTTATCTAATTGTCTATCTATATATTTGTCTATATATGTGTCTATTTATATCTGACTATCTATCTATTTGTCTATCTATCTATCTATTTATCTACCTATCAAATTTATCTATATCTCTATCTATCTAGACGTCTATATTTCTGTCTATATATGTGTCTATCTATCTATCTGTCTATTTATCTACGTATCTATCTGGATATCTGTCTATCTATCTATTTGTTTATCTATCTGTATATTTATCTTTTCATTCTATCTATTTATCTCTCTTTTTGTCTATCAATCAATCAATTTATCTATCTATCTATTTATCTATATGTCTATCTATCTATCTATCTATTTGTCTATATATCTATCTATATATCAATATATTTGTCTATCTATCTATCTATCTAATTGTCTATCTACCTTTTTAACTTAATGTCTATCTATCTATTTATCTATTTTTCTATCTATTTATCTAATAATATTTCTTTCTATCTATCTAATAAATTATTTATCTATCTATCTATCTACATATCTATCTTACTATCTACTTGTCTATCAATTATGTCTATCAATCTATTTATCAATGTATCTATCATGTTGCGTATCAATTTGTCATGATAGATAGTTAAATAGATAGATTTATAAAAACATAGATATATAGATAGATAGAAATATAGATATACAGATAGATAGACATATAGATAGATAGATAGAAATATAGATATACAAAAAGATATATAGACAATTAGACTGATAGGTAGGTAGACAAAAAGTATGACAAATAGATAGGCATACAGAGAGATAGTTAGATGTACAATCATATATATAGACTAAAATATAGATAGATAAATAGATAGACAAATGGATATACATGTTGATAGATAGATAGATATACAAATAATTAGATAGATGGATAAAAGGTTCGATAGATAGTTTAATAGATAGATTAATAGATAGATTGATAGATAGATTGGCACAAATTAAAAGATAGATAGATTGAAAAAAAGACAGATAGAGAGAGAGATAGATAGATATATAAATAGATAGATAGACAGATAGATAGATAGATATACAATAAGTATATAGACAGATAGAGACACAAATAGATAGATATATAGATTGAAAGATAGATAGATATATAGACAGATAGATAGATAGATAGATCAAAATATAGACAGATAGATAGAGAGAGAGATAAATAGATAGACCTATAGACAAACATATAGGTAGACATATACATAGACAGATAAATAAATAGATAGTTTGATAGATAAATAGATAGATAGATAGACATATAAATAGATAGATAGATAGATAGATCGATCGATAAATAAATTGCGGTATGTATAGATAGACTGATAGATATACAAATATATAGATAGATACATAGGTAGAAAGGTAGATAGATAGATAGTTAGAAAATAAATAGTTAGACAAATAGATAAATGATTAGATAAATAATTATATACATAGATAGATAGACAAAAACATTGACTTATAGATAGATAGATAGATAGACATACAAATAGAAAGATAAATATATAGATAGATAGATAAATATATAGACAGATATATAAATAGGTAGATAGACAACTAGATAAGTAGAAAGATAGACATTAACATATAACATAGATTGGCATAGAGATAACCAGATAGATAGACATATAAATATAAAAATTGATAGAATATTGATAAAAAGTTTAATAAATAGATAGATTGATAGATAGATAGATAGATTGATAGATAGATAGATAGATAGATTGATTGATTGATTGATAGATTGATAGATTGTCAAATTGATTGATAAATTGACAAATTGATAGACATATAGATATACAGAATGAGAGACATATAGAGAGATAGATATATAGATAGATAGATAGATGATAGTCAGATTTTTAGACAGATAGAAATTTTATTAGACAAAAAGATTGACAAATACATAGAGAGATAGATAAATAGATATATATATATATATATATATACACAACTAGATATATTTTGATAGATAGAAAGATTATTAGAAAGATAAATAAATAGATAGATAGATAGATAGATAGAAGGATTTATACAAGAATGATGGTTAGATAGATAAACAATCTGATAGACACAAAGATAGACTAATAGATAAACACATAGATAGACAAATAGAAGAAAATTATTAGGTTTATAGATAGATGAATAGATAGATAGATATATATAAAGATAGTTAGATACATAGATAGATAGATAGAAAGATAGTTAGATACATAGATAGATAGATAAATATATAGACAAATAGATATATTAATAGATAGATAGAAATATAGACATATCGATAGACCAAAAGATAGACAGATAGATACATAAAAAAATAATAGAAAGAAAGATAGATAGATAAATATATAGATTGAAAGATAGATAAATAGATAGATTGATTGATTGATAGACAAAGTGAACTAAGGATAGATGGATAGATAGATAGAAATACATATAAATATAAAAATAGATAGACATACATATAGATAAATATATAGGCAGATATATAGATAGATAGATAGATTGATTGATTGATTGATTGATTGACAAATAGATAGACATTAAATGAATAAAGAATAGCAGACCAGATATAAGTATATATATATATATATATATATA
>JAREIK010018593.1:0-16852 GCA_029783825.1 Sapria himalayana
AAATAATAAAAATAAATTTATGTTATTTTATTTTTTAAATAAAACCTATAAACCACTAAAGCATAGACAGTTATATCAATAAATTCATAAACCCTTAATGCCTAAATACATAAACCATTAAACGCTATTACTACTTAATAATTAATAAATTGGAATTTTAATTTCAATTTATATTATTTTAAATAATCAATTTAATTATTTATTAGTTTATTTTTTTAGAAATATTTATTACAAAAAAATTATGAGTGTGACAAATATAATTTAAATAATTATTTTTAATGAAAATATATATACACACATATAAAAGAAGTAAAATTTAAAAATTTAAAATTATTATCCAGTAATATATTTTACTTTAATTTTGAATCAATTTGGGTTTGTAAATATTGTTTAATTAATTTGTATTTTTTTATAAATATTTATTAATTTAATTTTTGATCATTATGATAATATCTATCAATAAAATTGTTTATATTGAATTTATATCATATATAATTATTAATATTATTATAAGTAAATATTATATTTAATTTAAAAAAATTTTAAATATTTATATTTTGAAAGGTTTTAACTTATGAAAATGAAAAAAAATTATAAATTTTTTTTATTATTTTATTGTTTAGAAAAACCTATAAACACTAAATGCATAAAAACATAAATCGCTAAAATTTTCAAATGACAAAACATCTAAAATACTTAAACCATTAAACTGTATACATTAATTATAAATCATAAATCTCAATTTAATTTTTATTAAGTATAATTTTAAATTTTTATTTTGATTATTTATCAGTTTATTGCATAGAAAATATTATTACAAATAAATTATTAGAGACGACGACTCAAATTTAAATTAGACCTGGTATATACCCAAATAATAAAGATTAAATCCCCATTCTTTTTTCATTATAATTGTAAATTTCATTTAATATTTATTTGTTTATTTTTATATAAATATTAATTAAAAAATAAATTATGAGTTAGACAAATATAATTATATACATTAATTTTAATCAAAAAAATATAGATAAACTTTTTAAAAGAAAAAAAAATTTCTAAATAACAAATTATTATATAGTAATATATTTTGATTTCTTCTGAATCATTTTAGAATTTTTTATTATATTTTAATTGATATCTATCTTATTAATAATAGATTATTAATTTATTTTTTGATCATTCTTAAAATTTTATCAATAAAATTGTTTATATTGAATTTATATGATATATAAATCTAATAATTATTATATCTATATATTTATCACTCTTTTATAAAAATTTTAAAAATTATTTTTTTTAAAGGTTATAAACTTTGAAAATATCAAAAAATAATAAAAATAAATATTTTGGTATTTAATTTTAAATAAACCTATAAACCACTAAATTCATACATAGTAAAATCAATAAACTTTTTAGGCTCGTAATGCCTAAATAAATAACCATTAAACCACTATATGCTACTTAATAATTAAGAAATCTAATTTTTATTTCGATTTATTATTATTTTAAATATTCATTTTAATTATTTATAAGTTTTATTTTTATAGAATTATTTATTACAAAATAAATTATGAGTGCGACAAATATATTTAAATAATTTATTTTTAATCAAAAAATATATATACGCTTATAAAGAAGTAAAAATTTAAAAATTAAAAATTATTGTCCAGTAATATTTTGTAGTTTAATTTTGAATCAATTTGGGGTTTGTAAATATTTTTAATTAACATCAATCTTATTATTAATAGTTTATTAATTTAATTTTTGATCATTATTATAAAATCTATCAATAAATTGTTTATATTGAATTTATATAATATATAATTATTAAAATTATTATAATTAAATATTGTATTCACATTTCAAAAATTTAAAATATTATTATATTTCCAAAGGTTATAACTATGAAATGAGACAATATTACTAATTTTTTTGTTATTTTATTATTTAATAAAACCTATAAACCACTAATACCTAGAAACATAAATCGCTAAACTCTTAAACGACAAAACTTATAATACTTAAACTATTAAATTGTATAAATTAAAAATATAATCATAAATCTCATTTTAATTTTTAATAAGTATAATTTTAAATTTTTATTTTAATTATTTATCAGTTTATTTTTATAGAAATATTAATTACAAAATAAATTATTAGTGAGATAGATCTATTTTAAATAATTTATTTTTTATTAAAAAAAAATATATGCTTATATAAAGAGGCAAAATTTGAAAACAAAAATTTATTATTTTATAATATATTTTATTTGGATTTTGAATCATTTTAGTTTATGCAATTATATTTTAATTTATATCATTCTTATTAATAATAGTTAATTAATTTATTATTGATCATTATTATAATTTCTAATTATTTTTATTGAGTTTACATTATATATAATTATTAAGAATATTATAACTAAATATTATATTAAAATTTAAAAAAAATTAAAATTATTATATTTTCAAAGGTTATAACCTTAAAAAATTTAAAAAATCAAAAAATTTAATTTTTTAATTTTTCATTCTTTAAATAAAAACTATAAATCACTAATGTTCTAAACACTTAAATCACTACACCCCAAAATACCTAAATCCTTAAACCATTAAACTAGTATATCCCGAATAATAAATAATAAATCTCAATTTTATTTGTATTCATTATAATTTTAAATATTCATTTTAATTATTTATTAGTTTATTTTTATAGAATTATAAAGTAAAAATAAATTATGTGGAAGACAAATATAATTTAAATAATTTACTTTTAATAACAAAAAATATAAACTTATAAAAGAAGCAAACATCAAAAAGATTATTATTTAGTATTATATTTTACTTTGATTTTGAATAAATTTACGTTATGCAAATCTATTTAAAAAATATCTATCTTATTAATAATAGTTTATTAATTTATTTTTTGATCATTAATATAATATCTATCAATATAACTATTTATATAAAATTAATATGATATATAATTATTAAGATTATAATAACTAAATATAGTATTCACATATAAAAAAAATTTAAAAATTATTATATTTTCAAAGGTTATATCATTGTTTAAATAACAATTATAAACCATAAAATGCCTAAATACATAAATCTCTAAACTTCTAAACCCTGAAACCCATAAATACCTAAACCTTTAAACTCGTAAACCTTAAATATAATTCAAATAATTTATAGAAATATTAATTACAAAATAAATTATGAGTGACAAATATAATTTAAATAATATATTTTAATCAAAAAAATATAAAAGCTTATAAAATGATGCAAAAACTAAAAAAATTATTATTTTGTAATAAATTTACTTGATTTTAAATCATTTTAGGTTTTTTAATTATAGTTTAATTTATATATATCCTAATAATAATAGTTTATTAATTTATTTTTTTGATATTTGATATAATATTTTTCAATAAAATTGTTTGTATTTTTTTTATATTAGATAGAGTTATAATTATTATTATTACTAAATATTGTATTCACATTTTAAAAAAATTCAAAATTATTATATTTTCAAAGGTTATAACCATTGAAAATGTGAAAAAATATTAAAAATATTTTTGTTGTTATTTCATTGTTTAAATAAAACCTATAAACCTCTAAATGCCTAAAAACATAAATCGCTTAACTCCTAAATGACAAAACCTCTAAATACTTAAACTATTAAACTGGTAAACATTAATAAAAATTCATAAATCTCATTTTAATTTTTATTCAGTATAATTTTAAATTTTTATTTTAATTATTTATCAGTTTATTTTGATAGAAATATTAATTACAAAATAAATTATTAGTGAGACAGATCTAATTTAAATTAAAATAGTATCCCAAAATAATAAATAATAAATCTCATTTTTTTTAAAATAATAAATAATAAATCTCATTTTTTTTCATTATAATTTTAAATATTCATTTTAATTATGTATTAGTTTATTTATATATAAATATTAATTACAAAATAAATTGAGCTAGACAATAATAATTTATATAATTTATTTTTCATCAAAAAATAATAGATAAACTTTTTAAAAGAAAAACATTTTCAAAACAAAAATTTATTATATAGTAATATATTTTGCTTTGCTTCTGAATCATTTTAGGTTTTGTAATTATATTTTAATTGATATCTATCTTATTAATAATAGATTATTAATTTATTTTTTGATCATTTTTAGAATATTTATCAATAATATTGTTTATATTGAATTCACATGATATATAATTATTAAAATTATTATAACTAAATATTATATTTACATTTGAAAATAATTTTAAAATTATTATATTTTTAAAGGATATCATCTTTGAAAATGAGATAAAATAACAAATATAAATTTTTTGTTATTTTATTGTTTATATAAAACCTATAAACTACTAAATGCCTAAACGCTTAAATCATTAAACTCCGAAACTCCAAAACCACAAAACCCTTAAATACTTAAACATTTAAACCATCTTTAAAGGTTTAGTATTTATAAATAATATATAAATATCTATCAATAAATAATAGTTTATTAATTTATTTTTTGATCATTATTATATTTATATTTATATTTAGTTTATTAATATCTATCAATAAATTTGTTTATTTTTAATTTACATGATATATAATTATTAAGTTTATTATAACTAAATATTGTATTCACATTTGAAAAAAATTTAAAAATTATTATATTTATAAAGGTTATAACATTCAAAATTGATAAAAAATTTGAAAAATAATTTTTTGTTATTTCATTATTTAAATAAAATCATATAAACTACTAAATGCCTAAACTCTTAAACACTAAACTCCTAAACTCCAAAATACTTAAACCATTAAACCAGTATACCCAAAATATTAATCATAAATCTCATTTTTATTTGTATTCATTATAATTTAATATTCATTTTAATTATTTATTAGTTTTTTTTTATAAAAATATTAATTGCAAAATAAAATTATGAATGAGACAAATATAATTTAAATAATTTATCTTCATCAAAAAAATTTATAAGCTTATAAAAGAATCGAAAATTTAAAAATAAAAAATTATTATTTAGTAATATATTTTACTTTGATTTTGAATCATTTTAGGTTTTGCAAATAAATTTTAATTAATATCCATCTTATTAATAATAGTTTATTAATCTATTTTTGATCAGTATTATAATATTGATCAATAAAATTATTTATATTGAATTTACATGATATTTAATTTTTATGATTATTATAATAAAATATTTTATTAACATTTGAAAGAAAATTATAAATTATAATATTTTTAATGGTTATAACCTTGAAAATGAGAAAAAAATCATAAAAACAATTTTTTTGTTATTTAATTATTTAAATAAAACCTATAAACCACAAAATACTTAAATACTTAAATTACTAAACTCTTCAACCCTGATACTATTGCACAACACACACATAGCGACGGACCACAGTACACACGTGCACATATTCTTGTCCATTTTGTTCTAGCATTTAGAAGGGCCAGCAAGTCCTAGAAGCAGCCAGAAGTATGGGACAACAACTTGTAGAGGGCCCCACTAGCAAGCCGGGATGATAACATTCAGACAACTGACGAGACCAAGCAAAGTGGTCGGAAGTAAACCCAGGAGTAACTAGGAGTGGGTCCCACTAGCCCTTCAGGCAGCATAGAAGGGCACCCAACTGTCGCCCAACAAGACTAGCGGGTAATCCATGATTAATTGGAGAGCCGAAAAAATCCGAAGCATCACCAAGTAGGGCTAGTAAGCAATGGAGTCCAGACCAGCCACACGGAAGCGAAAGATTCAAACTTGTAGTTTATGTTTGTAGTCTTATTTGTATTTTGGACTTTGTATGCACCATGTACTTGTAAAGACGGATCAGGACATACTCACACACACAATTTTGTCTGCTCTCTATGTAGCATGCAATGAGGGCAACTGGACCCATGAGTATCTCTAAGTGGGGCCCACTAATGCATTTTGTAAATATACATTAGGAGATGCTACACTCCTGGGAGCAGAAGACCCATCTTTATAGCATTTTGTAAGTATTCTAGCTTGGTTGTACGCGTAGATAATTAGACTATGAGATGGACCTCATCTAGAGGTGTCAACCGCGTCGGGCCGGCCCGACCCGGCACGAGGCACTGGCACGGTTTGGCCGTGCCTCTGCCGGCCCGGCACATTTTTAAACCGTGCCCGGGCCCGTGCCATGCCCGGGTAAGGCACTGGCCGTGCCGTGCCGTGCCTGGCCCGGCACGGCACGCCGGCACGGGTTTTTTTCGTACCGGTTAGGTTTCACACGGGCATGCGTGGGCGTGACCTGGCCCCTCCCGAAAAAAGCCCGCGGGTCGGGTCTGATTGGACCCGACCCGCGGTCCCGACTCCCGACCCAATCCCAACGAAAAAAAAAAAATTTCAAATGTTTTTGATTTTCAGCCGTTGGATTCGCCTCCAACGTCTAGGGGGTAGAATTCAACGGTCCTCATGATTCTGCCCCCTAAATATATATTAAAGATTCAAAAAAATATAAAAAAATATCTTTTTTTATAAAAAATTAATATCTTTAATCTATAAATTCTACCCCCTCCCTATAATATTTATGTTTTTCAAAAATATATATCCTCTCAAAACTTTATCTCTCTCACATAAACCATGCATCTCTCTCTCGGGCCTCGGGATTTTGCTTTCGGCTTGGATTTTCGTGAAACTCGACTTGAGTTTTGAACATCAGAGTTTGCTGTGGTGCACCTTGCACGTGACTGACCTCATTGCTTTTACCGGGTAATTTATTTTATGTTTTTTTTCACTTTCTCTCTCTAATGTTTCTCTCTCTAGAAAAAATTAGGAAAAAATAAATAACATTAAAAATGAAAAATACACCTGACACGTATTTAAATTTGGAAATGAAAATCTTAGTGTTACACAGAGGTATGAGGCTGCTGAAACTTTGGTTTCACCAGTCGTCTCAATCCAAAGTTCTAAAAAACAAAAAACTAGGAGGACTTCTGTAGTTTGGACTCATTTTAAAATCATAACACAAAAAAAATGTTAGGGGTGAGGAACAAGAAATGACACAGTGTAAATATTGTATGAGACAATTAACATGCAAGAGTTCATTTGGGACTGGGCACCTTAAGAGGCATGCCGAATTATGCACCAAAAAACATGGACCCTTAGATCCTAGGCAAACCCAACTTGGCACTACATTTTTTGAGACTGGATCGAGTCCAGTCTCAAAGTTTACTCCCTTCATATACTCCAGCGTGTTGGGTAGGGACGGCATGGCTAGGCTCATCACATTGATGGGTCTTCCGATCAGATTTTCGTAAGATCGGAGGGTAGTGCGCATCATGCAGACTTATTCTCAGCCTTCCTATCATAGGATTCCTAGGTCTACAACTAGGAATGACATACTAAAGATATATAAGTTAGAAAAATAAAAAATTATTAAAAAATTTATGGCATATAGTGGAGTGGGGTCCGTGACGTCTGATATATGGACAAGTCACGATGATTCTTCTTATGCATGTCTCACGGGTCACTATGTAGATTCTAACTGGACAATCAATAAAAAAATTTTCGGATTCACTGAGATTCTTCATCCTCATGATGGCCCGACCATTTTTGAGTGTATGATGAAAATCTTTAGGGAATATAAAATTCAAAATAAAATTTTTAGTGTCACATTCGATAACGCTTCTAATAATGGAGTAGCGATCAATATGTTTGTTAGGAATATTAGAGACGCACCATTAGGAGAGATCTTTCATGTCAGATGCATGTGTTACGTGATTAACCTAGTTGTTCAAGCGGGTATGAAGGTGTGTTCCCCGCGTTGGATAATATATGCAATGCATTAAAGTATATTCGCACTCCTCGCAGACAACAAAAGTTTGGTACTCTCTGTTTGTCTGCGAATCTTAAGAAGAAGAAATTTCAATCGGATGTGAAACATCGTTGGAATTACACGTACCTGATGTTGGAATCATGTGTTGGATACGAACACGTGATATCCGACTACGTCAATAGTAAGAGTGATGAACTTATTATTGACGACACTGACTAGGCTTCAGGAATTTCATTTATGAAATTCCTGAAGATATTTTATGACACGACGAACATGTATTCATCGGTTTATATGGTCACCACTTGCATTGCACTCCGGTGCATATGCAACATTAGTAGCATGTTTAGGAAGTATCGAGCTGACCTGACGCTTAGCCATATGGTTGCAGAGATTGAGACCAAAAACTTGAAGTACTGGTCAACTGTTTCATCTCTTTATTGCCTCGCTGCATGCATGGACCCTAGGGCTAAGGTGGAAGGGGTATAAAACACCCTGGCTTTCATTTCCTCGTGCATGAACCTGGAAGAGCCACCTGAAGGGTTCATTCACGAGGAGTTGACTGACATATTCACATACTACGATACTAGGCATGGTGGTGGTGGTAGTGAGACTATGATTACGGACATTGATACCTTGTTCGGAGATGACGATTATTCCATTCAGCTAGCGAGGGGGAAACATAGGGGTGGACCATCACATAGGAGCGAGCTATCTCGGTACTTAGATACCGATTACTGCTCAATCCTATCACATTCGGATACTAAGAATCTTAATTTATTACAGTGGTGGAAATTATATGAGTCCATCTATCTCTTGCTATCTTGGATGACACGAGATCTACTGACTCCTCCGGTGTCGAGCGTAGCACCGGAGTCTGCTTTTTCTGTTGAAGTGAATATGATTTCGGATAGTAGATCGAGATTATGTCCAGATATGGTTGAGGCCTTGGCATGTTTGAAGGATTGGGAGGAATCGAGGTTTAGCATCCATGATCGTGATGGAGCTGGGACTGGGACAGACACTACAGTCGCATCCACATCCACTACGATAGCGGAGGAGTTGATTGCCGATGATGATGATCTATATGATACTGATCTTGATGTTGAGGCTGATGATTCTCATGATATGCCGATTGACGATTGATGATGATCTGCTATTTTTTTTCGATGTTTTTTTATTGATTGTATTTGTACGCTTTGTTTGTACGTTGTGTTGAAACTTATACTTGTTTTATTCGGTTCGGACCATCAGTTTCAAATGGATGATTGGTAATTTTTCATTTGTGTTGTTTAATTTTTTTAAATTTTTATTTTTACTAACATAATGTATTGATTTATTTTTTTTACGATTTAAATTTTATTTTAAAAATTAATAACATTAATATATAATTAATAAATATAATAAAAGCTAAACTAATTTGAATTTGATAAAAAAATAAATTTCTAAACTTTGTTTTTTTATTTAATTTTTATTTTTAACATTTTTAAAAATATGTATATTTAATACTCTACACTTAAGCAATACAATATACATTATATAAATTTTTTTTTTAAAAAAAAATATTCTGCATGGCTGTGCGGCCTGCCTCCCTCTCTCTCTCAGTCTCGGGCTCGGCCGCTCAGGTCTGCCTCTGCCCTAGCTTGTATGGCCATGCAGGGCCCGGCTCTTTTTAAACCGTGCCGGGCCAGGCACGACACGATACAGGAACCATTTAGTGCCCAGCCCGGCACGGTAGCACGATCGTGCTCTTATAAAACGAGCCGGCCCGTTTGACACCTCTAACCTCATCACACGTGCACACCAATGCATGCATATTTTTTGATATTTTGTCAGTGCAACATACAGCCACTTCTTGGAGCTCGAGGAAGAATCATTCTGACCCAAGAGATACTATTTTGAGGATCATTGGAGCAAAATAATGTGGAATTTAGAGGTGAGAATGAATTGACAAAGTGCCGTAGATATGGACTTGTGGATTTATGGGTATTTAATTTTACATGTATTCCATTGCATTGCAATGACATAAGAAAATGCTTGATGCTACATGTCACACACATGCACAAACTTATATTTGCATAGTTTTAATATGGTGCATCATTAGGGTTCCTCCAAAAGGCTTGGACAAATCAGAATGGAAAGGATGCAGTGCGCCTAATGACACAATGCCAACTCTGAAGTCCAGGAATGGCAGGTGATTTTAGTTGTATTCGTATGATTGAAATTATTAGGCATTATGTTTTTTATGTATTTTATGCATAGAATCATTAAGGTGCATTGGATTTGGTGGGATGGCCTAAATTAGTCAGTTTTTTAGTCTCTTTTAAGTTGTGTGCCTAAATGATAAATAAAGTGTGTATTTTCCAAAAAAACAAAAAAAAATCATAAACCCTAAACTTTAAATCCTAAACCTTAAACCATAAACTATAACCCTAATCCATAAACTCTAAATCCTAAATCTCATGTTTTTCACTTTAATAATCTAAAGACTAAGTGTTAAATTTAAATTGAAATTCACAACTTTTAGGAATGTCATACATTTATCTTTTTGTATATGTAACACAAAGTCATGACTCAAGGGGTGAGTTATGGATTCAGTCTCTTTCTTGCTTTAGATTATTGTAGCATTACAATAGTCATGATTGTATATTTTGTCTCTAGAACACAAAATCATATCGATGAGAATATGCCATAACTTGTGTCTCTTTGTTGAAGAGATTGTTATGGCACTAAGAATGATCATGAATACATATTTAATCACTATAATACAGGGTCACAGTATTGGATATGAATATATCTTGTACATTTTATCTTTATATTGCAAAGTCATTGCACTAGGAATGATTGTAACTTTAGATATTCCTCAAGAGCAAAATTCATGACCCTAGAAATAGTTAAAGCTCGAGTACTACTCTTTATAACATTCTATAGCTAAAATTCTTGGGATTGGAAATATCAGTATGGCTTTTTCCTTTGATTCGTGACCTCAAGTGTCAATATGCAAGACTAATATTTTGTGCAATGATTAAAACCTTATATACATTTGAATATGATTTATTTACACCTTTTTGGGTATTGTGAGCTTGTATACATAACTCATTTAATATAAAAAGAAATAAATGATATTGTTCATATCCATGACAATATAAAAAAAAGGCTTAGACATGCCAATAAAATAAATTTTATGATTCTTGATAGAAAGAGAGCCCATACTTCTTGCCCTCCTCAAACCGCCCTGGGGCTAGTTTGGTCTAATAGGCTACATGGTGGTTAATTTTTTAGAGGTGAACTATGTTTTAAAAAAATTGCTTTGAGTGTGTGCATGAGAGATATTTTAGAAGAAATTACAATAATAAAAATAAATAGCATCCTCAACAACTAGCTATGTCAACACATAGAAGTGCAAGTTTGGTTTAGTCTGTTTGCGTACATGAGTCAAATTACCTTTGATAGCCTAGTGATTCAACATCAAATATGTTGAGACATAATAGAGATAAAGTAAAAGCTTCTATTATTTTGGTTAGAGCTTTAGCAATCATTCTAGAGTTGAGAGAGGAACAAAATAAATTATTTTAATTATTCAGTATAATTTTTATTTTTATTTTAATTAATTATCAGTATAATTTTATAGAAATATTAATTACAAAACAAATTATTAGTGAGACATATCTAATTTAAATTAAACCGGTATATCCTAAATAATAAATAATAAAAATTATTTTTTTTTCATTTTAATTTTAAATATTCAAATCTAATTATTTATTTGTTTATTTTTATATAAATATTAATTACATAATAAATTATGAGTTACACATATATAATTTATATAAATTATTTTCCATCAAAATACTATAGATAAACTTTTTAAAAGAAAAAAAATTTTTAAAACAAACAATTATTATATAGTAATATATTTTGCTTTGCTTCTGAATCATTTTAGGTTTTGTAATTATATTATAATTGATATCTATCTTATTAATAATAGATTATTAATTTATTTTTTGATCATTATTAGAATATTTATCAATAAATTAGTTTATATTGAATTTATATGATATATAAATATAATGATTATTATAACTAAATATTGAATTCACTTTTGAAAAAAAAATTAATAATTATTATATTTTCTAAGGTTATAAACATTGAAAATATCAAAAAATAATAAAAATAAATTTTTTGTTTTTTTATTTTTTAAATAAAACCTATAAACTACTAAATTCATACACAGTTAATAAGTAAACTCCTAGACTCCGTAATGTCTAAATACATTAACCATTAAACTGATATATAATACATAATATATAATAAATCTAATTTTTATTTCTATTTATTAAAATTTTAAATATTCATTTTAATTATTTATTAGTTTATTTTTATAAAAATATTTATTATAAAATAAATTATCAGTGCGACAAATATAATTTAAATAATTTATTTTTAATCAAAAAATATATATATACGCTTATAAAAGAAGTAAAAATTTATAAATTTAAAATTATTATCCCGTAATATATTTTACTTTAATTTTGAATCAATTTGGGTTTTGTAAATATTTTTTAATTAATTTCTATCTTTTTATTAATAGTTTATTAATTTAATTTTTGATTATTATTAAAATATCTATCAATAAAATTGTTTATATTGAATTTATATGATATATAATTATTAATATTATTATAACTAAAATATTATATTCAAATATAAAAAAAAATTTAAATATTATTATATTTTCAAAGGTTATAACCTATAAAAATGAGAAAAAATTATAATTTTTTTTATTATTTTATTGTTTAAATAAAACCTATAAACCACTAAATCCCTAAAAATATAAATCTCTAAATTTTAAAATGAACAAAACATCTAAATACTTAAACCATTAAACTGGTATACAATAATAATAAATCATATATTTCATTTTAATTTTTATTCAGTATAATTTAAAATTTTTATTTTAATTATTTATCAATTTATTTTAATAGAAATATTAATTACAAAATAAATTATTAGTGAGACATATATAATTAAAATAAACTGGTATTCCCTAAATAATAAATAATAAATCTCATTTTTTTTTCATTATAATTTTAAATATTAATTTTAATTTTTTATTTGTTTATTTTTTATATAAATATAAATTACAAAATAAATTATGAATTAGACAATATATAATTTATATAAATTATTTTTAATCAAAAAATATAGATAAACTTTTTAAAAGAAAAAAAAATTCAAAACAAAAAATTATTATATTGTAATATTTTTTGCGTTGCTTTTGAGTTACTTTAGGTTTTGTAATTATATTTTAATTGATATCCATCTTATTAAAAATAGATTATTAATTTATTTTTGATCATTATTAGAATATATATCAATAAAATAGTTTATATTAAATTTATATGATATATAAATATAATGATTATTATAACTAAATATTGAATTCACTTTTGAAAAAATTTAAAAATAAATATATTTTCAAAGTTTATAACCTTAAAAAATGAGAAAAAATAATATAAATAATTTTTTTGTTATTTCATTTTTTAAATAAAACCTATAGATCATTAAATGCTTACTTACTTAAATGAGTAAGCTCATAAATCCAGAAACCCCTAAATAAATAAACGTTTTAACAACTATATACTACTAAATAAATAATAAATCTCATATTTTTCTATTTATTATAATTTTAAATATTCATTTTAATTATTTATAGTTTAATTTAATATAAAAATTAATTACAAAATAAATTTCGAGTTAGACAAATATTATATAAATAATTTATTTTAATAACAAAAAAATATAAGCTTATAAAAAGAAAAAAATAATTATAAATTAAATATTATTATTTAGTAATATATTATGATTTGATTTTGAATCATTTTGTGTTATGTAAATAAATTTTAAATAATATTTATATTATTAATAATATTATATTAATTTAATTTTTGATCATTATTATAATATCTATCATTAAAATTATTTATATTGAATTTATATGATATATAATTAGTAAGATTAATATAATTATACATTGTATTCACATTTCAAAAAATCTTAAAAATTATATAATTATCAAAGGTTATAACGTTTGAAAATCATAAAAAATCAAAAAAAAGAATTTTAAATTTTTATTATATAAATAAACACTATAAACCACTAAATGCCTAAAAACATAAATCACTAAACACCTTAACGACAAAACTCGTAAATAATCAAACCATTAAACTGGTATACCATATATAAAAATTCATAAATCTCATTTTAATTTGTATTCATTATAATTTTAAATATTCATTTTAATTATTTAATAGTTTATTTTTTATAGAAATATCAATCACAAAATAAATAATGAGTGAGACAAATATAATTTTAATAATTTATTTTTAATCAAAAAAAATATGCTTATATATTGAAGTAAAAATTTATAAACAAAAAATTATTATTTAGTAATATATTTTACTTTGATTTTGAATCATTATATATAAGTTTTGCAATTATATTTTAATTGTGATCAATCTTATTAATAATAGTTTATTAATTTATTATTTGATCATTTTTATAAAATCAAACAAAGAAATTACTTATATTCAATTAAAATGTCTTATAATTATTAAGTTATTATAACTAAATATTATATTTACATTTAAAAAAAATTAAAAAATTATTATATTTTCAAAGGTTATAACCTTGGAAAATGATAAAAAATCACAAAAATTATTTTTTTATTATTTTATTATTTAAATAAAACATAAATACCACTAAATATCTAAACATTTAAATCTCTAGACTCCTAAACCCCAAAACCCCCTAAATACTTAAACCATTAAAGCTATATAACCTGAATAATAAATAATAGATCTGATTTTTATTTCTATGCATTATTATTTTAAATATTAATTTTAATTATTTTTTAGTTTATTTTTATCGCAATGTTAATTACAAAATAAATAATGAGTGAGATTGAGATAATTTAAATAAATTAATTTTTATGAAAAAAAAATAAGCTTATAAAAATAAACAATATTTCAAAAATTTAAAATTTTATTTATTAATATAATTTACTTTGATTTTGAATTATTTTGGGTTATGCAAATATATTTTAATTAATATCTATCTTATTAATAATAGTTTATTAATTTATTTTTGATCATCAAAATAATATATATTTATAAAATTTTTTATATTGAATTTACATCAAATATAATATTAAGCTTATTATAACTAAGTATTGTATTCATATTTTAGAAATAGTAAAAAATTATTATATTTTCAACGGTTATAATCTTTGAAAATCACGAAAATTCATAAAAATAAATTTTTTGTTATTTCATTTATTAAATAAAACCTATAAACACGAAAATGTGTAAACTTATAAATCAATAAACTCCTTAACCCCAAAACCACAAAAAACTTAATTAATTAAATAGTTATACCCTAAATAATAAATCATAAATCTCATTTTTATTAGTATTCATTATAATTTTAAATATACATTTTAATTATTTATTAGTTTAATTTTATAGAAATATAAATTAAAAAATAAATTATTAGTGAAACAAATATAATTTAAATAATTTATTTTTCATCAAAAAATATATAAGCTTATAAATGGATACAAAAATTTATAATTAATATTTAGTAAAATATTTCACTTTGATTTTGAGTCATTTTAGGTTTTGCGAATATATTTTAAACAATATTTATCTTATTAATAATTGGTTATTACTTTTTTGTTATCATTATTATAATAAATATCAATAAAATAGTTTATATTGAATTTATATTATATATAATTATTATGATTATTATATCTTCATATTGTATTCACTTTTCAAAAAAATTTAAAAATTATTATATTTTCAATGATATAACCTTCAAAAATGAGAAAAAATAACAAAAGTAAATTTTTTGTTATTTTATTTTTTATATAAAACCTATAAACAACTAAATGACTAAATACTAAAATGACTAAACTCCAAAACCCCGAAGCCCATAAATAATTAAAACATTAAATTAGTATAGTCTAAATAATAAATTAAAAATCTCAGTTTTATTAGTATTCATTATAATTTTAAATATTCATTTTAATTATTTATCAGTTTATTTTTATAGAAATATTAATTACAAAATAAATTATTAGTGCGACATATATAATTTAAATAATTTATTTTTCATCAAAAAACGTGATCATAAAAAGAGTCAAAATTTTAAAAATAAAAAATTATTATTAATAATATATCTTATTTTGATTTTGAATCATTTTAGATTTTACAATTATATTTTAAATTATATCATTCTTATAAATACAAGTTTATTAATTTATTTATGATCATTATTATAATATATATGAACAAAATATTTATATTGAGTTTACATTATATATAATTATTAAAATTATTATAACTAAATATTATATTCACATTTAAAAAAATTAAAAATTATTATTTTTTCAAAGGTTACAACCTTCAAAAATTAAAAAAAATCAAAAAATTAAATTTTTTGTTTTTTCATTCATTAAAAAAACTATAAATGACTAAAGGTCTAAACAATTAAATCACTAAACTCCTAAACCACAAAACACCAAAATACTTAAACCATTAAACTGGTATATCCTGAATAATAAATAATAAATCTCAATTTTATTTGTATTCATTATAATTTTAAAAATTAATTTTAATTATTTAGTAGTTTATTATTATAGAATTATAAATTACAAAATAAATTATGAGGAAGACAATATAATTTAAATAATTTATTTTAATAAAAAATATAACGTTATAAAAAAAGCAAAACATTAAAAAAAATTATTATTTAGTAAATATTTTACATTGATTTAAATAAATTAAGATTTTGCAAATACTTTTTAAATAATAACTATTTTATTAATAATAGTTATTAATTTATTTTTTGATCATAATTATAATATTTAGCAATATAATTATTTATATTGAATTTAAATAAATTATAATTATGAAGATTATTATAAATAAATATATTTACATTTGAAAAA
>JAREIK010018594.1:0-15224 GCA_029783825.1 Sapria himalayana
ATTGAGAAGTCACACTTTTTTCGTGGCCATGACTTCACTTTGATGCTTAATACCTGTAAAAGTGGATGGAAAATTTTGTCTATCAGAATTTGGCCATCTTGAGGTAGTCCCTACCTTTTGGAATGGGCATTCCTTTAGATCACCTCTCGAACCGGTGTGAAGTAATGAGAATGACCGTTATTTTCATTTAATATATTAAACTATCAAAACCTTTTCTTTAATTTTTCTAATATAAGGGAATTCCTTACTGTCCAACTTTATAATACATATGTATTGTTCAGTATACTCCCTTCATTATAATTCTAATGTCCTTTGATTTTTCATTCCTTGGTAAGTCTATCCACTAATGCGTAGTCTCTCTAAGATATGTTTATAGTAAAATCTAATGTATTATTTCTTTCAATATTTCTTCTATTTCATCCTCATATTTCAACATTATAACCTTTTTATTAATTAAATTTACATAGTTATCGAATCTATTTAAATATCTATCTTTTTATTTCTTTCTCTATACATATTCTTATCCCCTCTCATAATGCTAGAATCTTTGCATGTAATATCAATGATGCTTGAAACTTCCTTGTGAAAGCTAAAATTAGTTTTCCTTCAGGGTTTCTCAAGGCTCCACCACTTCCTGCTGCTCCCATATCTCTATTAAAGCTACCATCCGTGTTCAAAGCCATTCTTTCTTTCGATGGTTTTTCTCATTTTATTCTTATTGTTTTAAATCTTTTTTGTTGTTGTACTTTTAGATTCTAAAATTTTAGCATTTCTTTATATCTTCATTCAATGCATGTTTAGTAGGTTTGATTCTGAAATTCTACTTGTTTCCTCCTTTATATCTCTCCAAATAGTTTCTGCTAACATATTATACTCTTCAAATCTACTTTTATTTCTAGCCTTCCAGATAGACTAAATAGCTATTAGTTGAATGTTATTTTTCATCCATTTTTGCATAGTGTTTGGGGTTTTCAACTTAATCCATTTTTGAAGCCTACATTTTAAGAGAGGTTTATAAATTTCTTACAACTTTAGGCTTTGTTTCTCAAGGAAAATGTAAAGAGTTGTAATTGTATCTTATTTGGGCTAACTCTATTTATCTTCACCATGTCAAATAACTACAATAAAGTTATAATGTGATTATTTAGATCTTCTAAAATTCTTCCATTATACTAATATTATTACACTACACCTATTAGACTTAGTTTCAACTCAAAATTATTTACTTGCATAAGTTACATTCAAATTCTAGAGTACTTATCCATCATAGTTGACTGTCAATAATCACCCAAAGTATGATAAGATTATGATGTTGAACAATTTTTACTTCACCACCTTATAGGTCTATTTTACTACTAGTTCCCTCAATATGTTCTCTCTCAGCTTCTATCTCAATAGTGCTTTCATCGTTTTCTCAATTTCTAAAACTAGATGTGCTTACTTAGTCATATAATTTCTACTCGTGTAGTAGTGTCTACAAAACAAAATAAAAATAAAAATAAAAACATACATAATACAAACTTATGTAATAATTGTATCTAAACAACTAGTAACATTATTATCATTTTCAATGATAGTTATGTTCAACTTAAATTGACTAATAAAATTATAATCAAATAAACAATTTCTAGTAATCGTACTAAAGACTAGTTTTCATACTTTGTGAGGGTGTCAAATCTTATTGTTGATTGACATAATCCCATAACTTCATTGAAAGATTATCTCTTTTTCTAACATAGATGCCACAAATATATGGTTATCAAGTAGTAAAGTATATATATGTCTAGATATTAAGCGCATAGGGAATAAATTGATAGTATGAGTAATTTATAGTAAAATAACTACTACTCAAGTTGAATCAAAATAATTGGATTTTCAAAAAGATACTTAGACCATATATGGTTATTATTGAGAAAGAAAAATAACTACCTATATTGGCTCACTTTTTATTAATGAGAATACTTTTTTAGGATTGAGTCAATATATGGTTAATTATTGAATGAATGGTAAAATAGTATGAAAGTACTCAAGTTCTCTCTTGGTACACAAGGTGGCTATCATCATTAGAATACCACTATTAAGATGACCACCTCATTATTGTCCTTTATATATTTCACACCAAGAAATACATTATTCCATTCATGAACTATTTACACCTCTACTCCTTTTTTGAAATACATTAACAACCTTAAAAAATTACTTCAAATATACCATCCTATTTTGTAACCTCTAATGTCTTAAAGATACGAGATAATATAGTAATAAATGTATTTGTACTTTTGGTTTTGTAAGCATCATACTCACAATAATAATTATATATCTTTCATAAATCATACCTATAAAAATCATTCCAAATAAATTGTATCATAGGGCTATCATCACCATATAGATCACCTCTTCTTGCATGTGCTTCGTGACATACCTTTTAATGTCTAATATGGCTAACACATGACTCTCACACTATGAAGTTCCAAGATTAGATATTCTACTTAACTTCCACATCACATGAAGTTAGTTTTCTAAAGTATGCATTATGTATTGGATATAAGTATATTTGTGATTTTGGCTTCAAAGCATCATAGTTGCAATGATTAAACTTAACACAATCTTGAGTTTTCATACATAGATTTATTTCATGTGCTAAGGTTAAAAGAGTTGTCACTTCCCTTTTATTATATCACGTGAGTGTGGTTATGTGACATAATATTACCATTCACCATAGCAAACACACATCAGCTATTAAAGAGTAAAAATCCTAAAATTTAGTTCTATAACACATCCATATCATTACCATTAAAACCTATAATATTCATACAAACATCAACCATATAAAAATAATGTATTCATCACATATAAATACATAATATAACCCTAGATCTCAATCATCATCATATTTGTACTATCTCACGCAAGATATTTGGAAAGACATCTCATGAAATTGAGGGTTCCCAATACAACACAAGCAGAAATCTAAGTATCTCAAACTAAACTTAATAAAGTATTGTGCATGTTCACCTTGAATTTGTCCCTAACCATGAGTTAGAATTCTACCTCCTAGTATTTTTTTGTTTCCCTGTCTTAAAATACAATTCTCATTCCTCCTCTTCTTTTGTTTTCTTCAAAGTGTTGCTTAGATACTTTTGGGAATTCCATGCAATACTTTCAATTGGAAGTCATGGAATTGGCTTGAGATTGTGGATTTTGTGTCTCATTGGATCATTATGGAGTACCAAAGTCAGGTAGTAGTGAATATTGTGACTCAAGTAACTCCAATATAGATCATGTTGCCGTGGTGCTAGGAATGGCTATGATTGATGTTTTCTATAAAGTAAAATGAGTGTCCACTAGGAATAACTATGATTATTGTATTTACTCATTATAACACAACTAATAATACTAGGAACAACCATAACTTTGGTAAATTCTTTTGAAACACAAAGTCACAACACAAGAAATGGCCATGACCAAGTAATAGTCTATGAAATAAAATGATGTGGCAATAAATAATGTCAGAACTCAAATACTTAATATTTTGGTTCTGTAATGAATAAGTCATGATGCTAGAATTTATCATGACTAAGGGCCCATTTGATAAAACTGAAAAGAATTAAGTGATAAAAATTAAAACTAAATTTTATAAGTGTTGAATTTGTATTGAAAAATTATTTGATAAATTACATTAATTAATGCTGAAGATAAATATATTGTTTGATAACGGTAAATGTTGAATACTGAAAATAATATATTTATATATTTATCCTTATTATATTGAATACATAATATCTAATATAAATAGAATTTCTAATAACATTTTTTTCTCACTATAATTATTAATTATTACAAAAATAAAATTCCTAAAACGTATCCATAAATAAATCATAAATCCAAAAAAGAAATAAAAATGTTTTTAAAAATAACTAATAAAATCTAAACTTTTTAAAACCTATCCAAATTTTTAATATAATACAAAAATTAATGAACAACTAGTTGATTTGCTATTTCCTCTTAAATTAATCATGAAAGATAGGTCAAGATTAGGGTTTGTGGTGGCAGAGAAAGGAAGGTGGAGAAAGATAGATTCACAAACTAAACTGTAGCGATGAATGAGAAAATAAAAAACAAGAATCTCAATGATATTTATTATGATTTGTATAAGATTAGACATTGCATATGAAGTAGGATTGTTAGATGATTTATGGAAAACCCTAGTAGAGTATTAAAATATTGCGAAGAGTGTTCTTAGATATATTAGAGGAATCTCAAATGTTAAATTATTTTATAAAGGTTCATTCGGACCTTATTATTAGATGATATGTTGTTTTAGAATATGAGAGAGATGATAATATCAAGTCCACGACCAGTTATGTATTTACTCTTACTAGATGAGCTATAAGTTAGATTTCTAAAATATAGAAATCCATCTACTTGAGATTTGATATATGATAGAAATGACAATAAGGTCATTTCAAGATGATTACCAGTGGCATGACATCTTTGTAGTGCTACGACAATGTGATATATGAGAGAAGTTAAGGCCAAGTGTAGAGGTGTCAAAAGGGTCGTGCTGGTAGACACCACCAATTTTTTGGTGCCCACTTAGGCTACCATGTCGTGCCAAGCATGACACGACTCAAAAGAGCAAGTCGACATGTCCAAAATGGCCGAAGTTTGCTGGATTTGGGCTGGTTCATACTAGGCCTTGGGGTATTTCCTGTTGGGTCATGTCGGGAAGTGCTATTTTGGGCCCATTCAGAATCTTGTCATCTATAATTCTAAATATTATAGATTTCAATACAAAATTAATTAATTAAATTAATTAAATACAAAAAAAAAATAAAATTATAATCACAACTCACACCTCAAAAATAACATGAAATAAATAGTATAATTTAAATCATTTTGTAATGTAATATACGTACAAAATAATAATGCAAGCTCAAAAATAAATACATCAATGATCAATTACCATAAGCGTATGATAGTATCACTAGCGATAGGCTCATATCAATCCTCATCAAAGTCCCACTAATCATTATATATCACAAACTCTCTTGCTCTTGCTATAGTGCAGCATGATCATGTATGCTCAAACTCAAATCCTCTCAATCCTTCATGTATCTTAATGTCTCAATATATCTGACCCCAATCTCAAACTCCTATCTAAAATCACATTCATTATAATAGAAAAAGTAGACTCCGATATATGCTCGCGCCTAGAGGAGTCATTATGTCTCATGTCATCTTAGAAAGCATAGGATAGGTGGAATCATGATTCCACCATTGTAAAATATCAAGGTTCTTGTTATCAGTATGTGATAGGATTTCAGTAGTAATCAGTATCTAAGTACCGAGATAACTCACTTCTATTCGGTGGTCAATCCCATTATTTCCCCTCACTAACTAAATGAGGAAGTCATCATCTCTGAATATGGTATTTATGTCCGTACTTAGAGCATGGCTACTACCATCACTATACCCAATATCTTAGTATGTAAATAACTCAGTCAACTCTTGTGAATAAACCCTTAAGGTTGGTGTTCATTGTCAAGCACGAGTATATATATGTCAAAATGTTCTCCACTCTTTCCACCTTAACTCCAAGGTCCATGCGAGTAGCTAGACAATAAAGAGATTGAATTGTGTACCAATACTTTAAGTAATTAGTTTTCATCTCAAGAGCCTTGTCACTATATGTTGGATCATCTCTAAACTTTCTAAATATGCTACTAATGTTGCATATGCACCTGAGTGCAATGAAAGTCATGAGTGTATAAACTAACAAACACATGTTCGTCATGTCATAATGAAACTTTAGAAATTTAATTAAGTTATTGTGTCCTAGTCAATGTCTTCAATAATAAGTTTGTCACTCTTCTTATTGATATAGTCAAATATCATGTGTTCATACCCAACACATGACTCAACATAAGGTATGTGTAATTCCAACAATGTATTATATCTGATTGAAATTTCTATTTCTTTAGATGCATAGACAAATAGAGACTATCAAACTCATGTTGGCTATAAGGCATATGAAGAAATTTTAGTGAGTTAATATATTTTTCTAAAATAGGGGAAACAACTTTTATCCCCGCATGTACTATGAGGTTAATGACATGGCACATGCATTTAATGTTGAAAATTTTTTTTAATGGCATGTCTCTAATGATCCTAAAAACATGTTAATGGTTACTATATTGTTAAATGTGTTATAGAATGTGATACTATATATTTTATTTTGAATATTATATTCTCTAAAGATTCTCAACATGAGGATGAAGAATCTCTAGAAATTCTAATAATTTTTTTTCGTGTATATTTAGAATCTACATAGTGGGTAGTGAGACCTACATAAGATGTATTATTATGACTAGTCCATATATCAAAAATCATGGACACCATGCCACTATATTTCTTAAATTTATTAATTATTATTTTTTTATTAACATATTGTATTTTACTATGTTATTCCTATATGTGGGCCAAGGAATCCTATGATATCAGACTGAAAATAAGTCTACATGATATTGACTACCCTTGGATCCTTCGAAAAACTAATTGGAAGATCTATCATAGTGATCAGTTTGGTCATGTCTTCTCTCTCCAACTCATTGTGATATACGAAAGGGGTCAACATAAAGGGTGACTAGACCCACCTCAAAGACTCTCTGGTCAATTGGTTTGCTTAGATCTAATCCACTATGTTTTTTGGTATATTATTCGGTTTGCCTCTTAAGGTGCCCAGTATGCCAATTCTACTACACATTTACAGGTTAATTTTTGAATAATATTTGCATTGTACTGATTCTTCATCGACAACCCCTTATATCTTTATTTTGTATGTTATTAAAGTAAGTCTAAACTATTAATTTTCTTCTAGCTTTTTATTTTTTAGATGTTAGGGTCGAGGCCATGAGAGAAAATAATGTTCGGCGGTGTTGGACCTTTTCGTAGGGTTATCATTATCCATATACAAATTATCTAGGTTTACGTTAATGTTAATTTCGTTATTATCATTAAAATTACTATGTGTCACTTTTAATTTTTATTAGTTTATTAATTATATTATACTAAATTATAATACTCGTAAAGCATAAACATATTTACTTGATGATGTACAATGTTTGATATCCAAATCTGATGTTACAGTGCAATCTACACATGAGTCTCGAGAGGAGAGAGATTGAAAGATGAGATGAGAGACATAGATATATATATATAGAATGTGGATAGGAATAGGATAGATATTAGAGATTGAAAAAAGAATAATTATAGATATGAAAAAAAAATTTAAAAATAATTTTTTGAATTTTTAATTATTTTTTATTATATTTTTGGGTAGAAACCCGATAGTCATCAAATTTTTTTTATTAGCCATTAGGGGTGCATCCAACAACTAAAGGTGTGCACACGTCTAATTTTTTTTTACTTTTTTTGTCCGTTGGGTGGGTTCTACTCAATGGTTCCAGAAGCTATGGCTTCTAGGCTTAAGTTGTGCTGTCCCAGCACGCAAGGTATAGAACCTGTGCCTGGGCTCGTACTAGGCTATCTCG
This sequence comes from Sapria himalayana, assembly GCA_029783825.1. Lineage (NCBI taxonomy): Eukaryota > Viridiplantae > Streptophyta > Magnoliopsida > Malpighiales > Rafflesiaceae > Sapria > Sapria himalayana. Next base: position 7,554 of record JAREIK010018594.1, read on the forward strand.
AGGCACGGTTCATGTCATGTCGTGCCAAGGTCTTTCAGCCTTATGCCAAGCTAGTACAGGTGGCTGTCTACTCAAAGGCATGGTTTCTTTGATATGACCCAAACATGCCCTATAACTTAGGCCAGGTTCGGGGCATGGTCAGATTGGACCAACCGCTATCCCCATCCACCCAAATCCCATGACCCAGCAGGCCTCAGCTCAATTTAAGCCTAGAGCATAGCTTCTGAACCATTGAGTAGAACCCACCCAACGGACAAAAAAAGTAAAAAAAAATTAGACTGTGCACACCTTTAGTTGTTGGATGCACCCCTAATGGCTATAAAAAAAAAAATTTGATGACTAATCGGGTTTCTACCCAAAAATATAATTAAAAAATTAATTAAAAATTCAAAAAAATTATTTTTAAATTTTTTTTCATACTATAATTATTCTTTTTTCAATCTCTAATATCTATCCTATTCCTATCCACATTCTATATATATATATATCTATGTCTCTCATCTCATCTTTCAATCTCTCTCCTCTCGAGACTCATGTGTAGATTGCACTGTAACATCAGATTTGGATATCAAACATTGTACATCATCAAGTAAATATTTTATGCTTTACGAGTATTATAATTTAGTATAATATAATTAATAAACTAATAAAATTAAAAGTGACAAATAGTAATTTTAATGATAATAACGAAATTAACATTAACGTAAACATAGATAATTTGTATATGGATAATGATAACCCTACGAAAAGGTCCAACACCGCCGAAACATTATTTCTCTCATGGCCTCGACCCTAACATCTAAAAAATAAAAAGCTAGAAGAAAATTAATAGTTTAGACTTACTTTAATAACATACAAATAAAGATATAAGGGGTGTCGATGAAGATCAGTACATGCAAATATTATTAAAAAATTAACCTGTAAATGTGTAGTAGAATTGGCATACTGGGCACCTTAAGAGGCAAACCGAATATATACCAAAAAACATAGTGGATTAGATCCTAAGCAAACCCATTGACCAGAGAGTCTTTGAGGTTGGGTCTAGTTCACCCTTTATGTTGACCCCTTCGTATATCACAATGAGTTGGAGAGAGAAGACATGACCAAACTGATCACTATGATAGATCTTCCAATTAGTTTTTCGAAGGATCCAAGGGTAGTCAATATCATGTAGACTTATTTTCAGTCTGGATATCATAGGATTCCTTGGCCCACATATAGGAATAACATAGTAAAATACAATATGTAATAAAAAAATAATAATTAATAAATTTAAGAAATATAGTGGCATGGTGTCCATGATTTTTGATATATGGACTAGTCATAATAATACATCTTATGTAGGTCTCACTACCCACTATGTAGATTCTAAATATACACGAAAAAAAATTATTAGAATTTCTAGAGATTCTTCATCCTCATGTTGAGAATCTTTAGAGAATATAATATTCAAAATAAAATATATAGTATCACATTCTATAACACATTTAACAATATAGTAACCATTAACATGTTTTTAGGATCATTAGAGACATGCCATTAAAAAAAATTTTCAACATTAAATGCATGTGCCATGTCATTAACCTCATAGTACATGCGGGGATAAAAGTTGTTTCCCCTATTTTAGAAAAAATATATTAACTCACTAAAATTTCTTCATATGCCTTATAGCCAACATGAGTTTGATAGTCTCTATTTGTCTATGCATCTAAAGAAATAGAAATTTCAATCAGATATAATACATTGTTGGAATTACACATACCTTATGTTGAGTCATGTGTTGGGTATGAACACATGATATTTGACTATATCAATAAGAAGAGTGACAAACTATTATTGAAGACATTGACTAGGACACAATAACTTAATTAAATTTCTAAAGTTTCATTATGACATGACGAACATGTGTTTGTTAGTTTATACACTCATGACTTTCATTGCACTCAGGTGCATATGCAACATTAGTAGCATATTTGAAAGTTTAGAGATGATCCAACATATAGTGACAAGGCTCTTGAGATGAAACTAATTACTTAAAGTATTGGTACACAATTCAATCTCTTTATGTCTAGCTACTCGCATGGACCTTGGAGTTAAGGTGGAAAGAGTGGAGAACATTTGACATATATATACTCGTGCTTGAACCATGACACCAACTTAAGGGTTTATTCACAAGAGTTGACTGAGTTATTTACATACTAAGATATTGGGTATAGTGATGGTAGTAGCCATGCTCTAAGTACGGACATAAATACCATATTCAGAGATGATGACTTCCTCATTTAGTTAGTGAGGGGGAAATAATGGGATTGACCACCGAATAGAAGTGAGTTATCTCGGTACTTAGATACTGATTACTACTGAAATCCTATCACATACTGATAACAAGAACCTTGATATTTTACAATGGTGGAAATCATGATTCCACCTATCCTATGCTTCTAAGATGACATGAGACATAATGACTCCTCTAGGCTCGAGCATATATCGGAGTCTACTTTTTCTATTATAATGAATGTGATTTTAGATAGGAGTTTGAGATTGGGGTCAGTATTATTGAGACATTAAGATACATGAAGGATTGAGAGGATTTGAGTTTGAGCATACATGATCATGCCTGCACATAGCAATGAGCAGAGAGTTTGTGATATATAATGATTAGTGGGACTTTGATGAGGATTGAGATTGAGCCTATCGCTAGTGATACTATCATACACTTATGTAATTGATCATTGATGTATTTATTTTTGAGCTTGCATTATTATTTTGTACGTATATTACATTACAAAATGATTTAAATTTATACTATTTATTTCATGTTATTTTTGAGTTGTGAGTTGTGATTATTATTTTATTTTTTTTTTGTATTTAATTAATTAATTAATTAATTTTGTATTGAAATCTATAATATTTAGAATTATAGATGACAGATCTGAATGGGCCCAAATAGCACTTCCCGACATGACCCAACAGGAAATACCCCAAGGCCTAGTATTGAACCAGCCCAAATCCAGCAAATTTCGGCCATTTTGGACATGTCGAACTTGCTCTTTTGAGGTCGTGTCATGCTTGGCACGACATGGTAGCCTAAGTGGGCAACCAAAAAATTGGTGGTGTCTACCCAGCACGACCCTTTTGACACCTCTACACTGGCCTTAACTTCTCTCATATATCACATTGTAGTAGCACTACAAAGATGTCATGCACTGGTAATCATCTTGAAATGACCTTATTGTCATTTCTATCATATATCAAATCTCAAGTAGATGGATTTCTATATTTTAGAAATCTAACTTATAGCTCATCTAGTAAGAGTAAATACATAACTGGTCGTGGACTTGATATTATCATCTCTCTCATATTCTAAAACAACATATCATCTATAATAAGGTCCGAATGAACCTTTATAAAATAATTTAACATTTGAGATTCCTCTAATATATCTAAGAACCCTCTTCGCAATATTTTAATACTCTACTAGGGTTTTCCATAAATCATCTAACAATCCTACTTCATATGCAATGTCTAATCTTATACAAATCATAATAAATATCATTGAGATTTCTTGTTTTTTATTTTCTCATTCACGCTACAGTTTAGTTTGTGAATCTATCTCTCCACCTTCTTTCTCTGCCACCACAACCCTAATCTTGACCATCTTTCATGATTAATTTAAGAGGAAATAGCAAATCAACTAGTTGTTCATTAATTTTTGTATTATATTAAAAATTTGGATAGGTTTTAAAAAGTTTAGATTTATTAGTTATTTTTAAAACATTTTTATTTCTTTTTTGGATTATGATTTATTTTGGATACGTTTTTAGGAATTTTATTTTTGTAATAATTAATAATTATAGTGAGAAAAAAATGTTATTAGAAATTCTATTTATATTAGATATTATGTAATTCAATAATAATAAGGATAAATATATAAAATATATTATTTTCAGTATTCAACATTTACCGTTATCAACAATATATTTATCTTCAGCATTTAATTAATAGTAATTTATCAAATAATTTTTCAATACAAATTCAACACTTATAAAATTTAGTTTTAATTTTTTATCACTTAATTCTTTTCAGTTTTATCAAATGGGCCCTTAGTCATGATAAATTCTAGCATCATGACTTATTCATTACAGAACCAAAATATTAAGTATTTTGAGTTCTGACATTATTATTGCCACATCATTTTATTTCATAGACTATTACTTTGGTCATGGCCATTCTTGTGTTGTGACTTTGTGTTTCAAAAAGAATTTACCAAAGTTATGGTTGTTCCTAGTATTATTAGTTTGTGTTATAATGAGTAAATACAATAATCATAGTTATTCTAGTGACACTCATTTTACTTTATAGAAAAACATCAATCATAGCCATTCCTAGCACCACGGCAACATGATCTATATTGGAGTTACTTGAGTCACAATATTCACTACTACCTGACTTTGGTACTCCATATATGATCCAATGAGACACAAAATCCACAATCTCAAGCCAATTCCATGACTTCCAATTGAAAGTATTGCATGGAATTCCAAAAGTATCTAAGCAACACTTTGAAGAAAACAAAGAAGAGGAGGAATGAGAATTGTATTTAAGACAAGGGAAACAAAAAATACTAGGAGGTAGAATTCTAACTCATGGTTAGGGACAAATTCAAGGTGAACAGCACAATACTTTATTAAGTTTAGTTTGAGATACTTAGATTTCTGCTTGTGTTTGTATTGGGAACCCTCAATTTCATGAGATGTCTTTCCAAATATCTTGCGTGAGATAGTACAAAATATTATGATGAATTGAGATCTAGGGTTATATTATGTATTTATGTGATGAATACAATTATTTTTATATGGTTGATGTTTGTATGAATATTATGGTTTTAATGGTAATTGATATGGATGTGTTATAGAACTAAATTTTAGGATTTTTACTCTTTAATAGCTTGATGTGTGTTTGCTATGGTGAATGGTAATATTTATGTCACATAACACACTCACGTGATAATAAAAGGGAAGTGACAACTCTTTAACCTTAGCACATGAAATAAATCTATGTATGAAAACTCAAGATTGTGTTAAGTTTAATCATTGCAACTATGATGCTTTTGAAGCCAAAATCACAAATATACTTATATCCAATACATAATGCATACTTTAGAAAACTAACTTCATGTGATGTGGAAGTTAAGTAGAATATCTAATCTTGGAACTTCATAGTGTGAGAGTCATGTGTTAGCATATTAGACATTAAAAGGTATGTCACGAAGCACATGCAAGAAGAGGTGATCTATATGGTGATGATAGCCCTATGATACAATTTATTTTGAATGATTTTTATAGGTATGATTTATGAAAAGATATATATTAATTATTGTGAGTATGATGCTTACAAAACCAAAAGTACAAATACATTTATTACTATATTATCTCGTATCTTTAAGACATTAGAGGTTACAAAATAGGATGGTATATTTGAAGTAAGTAATTTTTAAGGTTGTTAATGTATTTCAAAAAAGGAGTAGAGGTGTAAATAGTTCATGAATGGAATAATGTATTTCTTTGGTGGTGAAATATATAAAGGACAATAATGAGGTGTCATCTTTAATAGTGGTATTCTAATGATGATAGCCACTTGTGTACCAAGAGAGAACTTGAGTACTTTCATACTATTTTACCATTCATTCAATAATTAACCATAATATTGACTCAATCCTAAAAAGTATTCTCATTAATAAAAAGTGAGCCAATTATAGGTAGTTATTTTTCTTTCTCAATAATTAACCATAATATTGGTCTAAGTATCTTTTTGAAAATCCAATTATTTTGATTCAACTTGAGTAGTAGTTATTTTACTATAAATTACTCATACTATCAATTTTATTCCCTATGCGATTAATATCTAGACATATATATACTTTACTACTTGCATAACCCATATATTTGTGGCACTATGTTAGGAAAAGAGGATAATCTTTCAATGAAGTTATGGATTATGTCAATCAACAATAAGATTTGACACCCTCACAAGTTGAAACTAGTCTTTAGTACGATTACTAGAAATTGTTTATTTGATTATAATTTTATTAGTCAATTTAAGTTGACATAACTATCATTGAAAATTGATAATAATGTTACTAGTTGTTTAGATACAATTATTACATAATGTTGTATTATGTATGTTTTTTATTTTATTTTTATTTTGTTTTGTAGACACTACTACACGAGTAGAAATTATATGACTAAGTAGCACATCTAGTTTTAGAAATTGAGGAAAACGATGAAAGCACTATTGAGATAGATAGCTGAGAGAGAGCATATTGAGGGAACTAGTAGTAAAATAGACCTATAAGGTGGTGAAGTAAAAATTGTTCAACATCATAATCTTATCATACTTTGGGGATTATTGACAGTCAACTATGATGGATAAGTACTCTATGAATTTGAATGTAACTAGGCAAGTAAATAATTTTGAGTTGAAACTAAGTCTAATAGGTTGTAGTGTAATAATATTAGTATAATGGAAAATTTAGAAGATCTAAATAATCACATTATAACTTTATTGTAGTTATTTGACATGGTGAAGATAAATAGAGTTAGCCCAAATAAGATACAATTACAACTCTTACATTTTCCTTGAGAAACAAAGCCTAAAGTTTGTAAGAACTTTTTATAAACCTCTCTTAAAATGTAGGCTTCAAAATGGATTAAGTTGAAAACCCCAAACACTATGCAAAAATGGATGAAAAATAACATTCAACTAATAGCTATTTAGTCTATCTGGAAGGCTAGAAATAAAAGTAGATTTGAAGAGTATAATATGTTAGCAGAAACTATTTGGAGAGATATAAAGGAGGAAACAAGTAGAATTTCAGAATCAAACCTACTAAACATGCATTGAATGAAGATATATAAAGAAATGCTAAAATTTTAGAATCTAAAAGTACAACAACAAAAAAGATTTAAAACAATAAGAATAAAATGAGAAAAACCATCGAAAGAAAGAATGGCTTTGAACACGGATGGTAGCTTTAATAGAGATATGGGAGCAGCAGGACAGTGGTGGAGCCTTGAGAAACCCTGAAGGAAAACTAATTTTAGCTTTCACAAGGAAGTTTCAAGCATCATTGATATTACATGCAAAGATTCTAGCATTATGAGAGGGGATAAGAATATGTATAGAGAAAGAAATAAAAAAGATAGATATTTAAATAGATTCGATAACTATGGTAATTTAATTAATAAAAAGGTTATAATGTTGAAATATGAGGATGAAATAGAAGAAATATTGAAGAAATAAATACATTAGATTTTACTATAAAACATATCTTAGAGAGACTAACGCATTAGTGGATAGACTTACCAAGGAATGAAAATCAAAGGACATTAGAATTATAATGAAGGGAGTATACTGGAACAATACATATGTATTATAAAGTTGGACAGTAAGGAATTCCTTATATTAGAAAAATTAAAGAAAAGGTTTTGATAGTTTAATATATTAAATGAAAATAACGGTCATTCTCATTACTTCACACCGGTTCTGAGAGGTGATCTAAAGGAATGCCCATTCCAAAAGGTAGGGACCTACCTCAGATGGCCAAATTCTGATAGACCAAAATTTTCCATCCACTTTTTACAGGTATTAAGCATCAAAGTGAAGTCATGC